>LPNX010453050.1:87375-144057 GCA_001517045.1 Pseudotsuga menziesii
ATAGTAACGAAATATTCTCTATCCTTAACCCTATCAAATTCCCTGCCTTCCTGAGTTTGTCTCATCCGCTTGGAGCGAGGAGAGGGCGACCGAGAAGGAGACCTAGGGGATGTCACTCGCTTGAGAGATCGTACTCGAACAGGAGACCTGTCCTGAATGGGAGATCTCGATCTGACTGGAGACTTAACATGAACACGACCCTTTGTTCCACTGAGAGAGTGCTGTGGGATGCAGATGCAGGTTCGGCGCATATCAAATGGTAACCTCAAATTAACACAAATGACCAACATATCAAGATGGGTTCGGCGCATATCATACCGGGTGTAAATGAGGCTCTACTAGTTATATTTTCAAGCTGAATTCTGCATAGGATCGCATACATACAAAATGAAAAGAAGAACAGAAGCCATTGAGAAAATGGATGGTTCCCGCGCGCCCTATTTGGTGTTTTTTTACTAACATGCCGTCGGTTAAGCGACGGTTCCGCGCCCTATATGACTTTTGCTTTTTCTTTGGTTTTTTGAACGATCTTTTTGACCAACGTGCCATCGGTTAAGAGACGGTTATGACAATATCCGTCCCTTAACCGACGTGTGTGGCCACATTTACAAAAAAAAATATATCTTTGTGATTTTTGGTAGGTTTAAAAGAAAAAATCCATGCGCCGTCGGAAGTAACCGTCGGATTTTGGATCGAAATGTAGTAGTGGTTGTAATACAAAAATAAAAGGCCTATCTATGGCCTGTCAATGTACATTTATCAAAAACATATTTGATGTACATGTGCAAACAAAAGTATATCTGTCCTGGACCATGCCCCTATACTCTAACTCCAGATTGTACATAAAAATACATATTTGTCCTGGACTAACACATCAAAAATCTAATTTTCTCTTGTTTTTCTCAGACCCTGATGCTTTTCGGCTCTGTCTACGACCACTGTACATCTCTAGCGACTACAAATCAATGCCAATATTTCTTGATTAGGTAACTGAACTAGTACTGTCCATCAATAACAAAGTTTGAAAATTTAAAATATGACTCAGTTGTAAATAAAACAAAGACTCACTGCATCCGTCTTGGGTATAGGTGCCTCTGGTGTCGAGGGTATAGGTGCCTCTACTATCCTCCACCTTGCAGAGAGCCTCTCTGCCATGCTTCTCTACGAATAAAAAAAAATATGTCAATTATCTCAAGAATTATCAACATGTACATGAATGAGAAAGTACTAATCAATTATGTAAAAAATGAACATCTCACCGAAAAAACCATTTCTAGGGGATTACGCTGGGACTCTTCAGTAGTAAGAGGAGCCGTAGGTTGAACATCAACCTCAGTTGCATGCACTAATGGACCAGGGTGTATCTACATTCACCAAATGATTAAATAGTTAGACATCGTGCATGTCCATCAACAATACAAATGAAATGTAGAATTACAAATATTCAAGTAGATGTACCTCAGTGTGACTTATCCCTATTTTAGATGCGGCATTGACCGCAGCATCAACAACCCCACTAAGGTCTGGCATGGATGACTCTACATCTTGATGCTGTAAACATGCGAAAATAACATTAAGAAAAACCACTTGTGAAGTGAATTCATAGCTAACCAACAACTTCCATTGGAAGTGTGTACATTACCGTGGGATGAGTAGGTTGATCCTCATGCACACCTGCTCTGTTCAAGGAAGAGGGTCGTCTAGTGTAAACAAACCCCTTATCTATGTTTGGAGTACAGGGAGATCCAAACCAAAGAGGCGGTGCAGGGATCTGCGATGACATCTGCATTCATAAAGTGTTACCATAGTTAGACATGGATTTGAATGGATTGAATAATATGTACTAAAAAAATAACATGTTGTAATATACTTACCCCTTCCTGGGACATATCTCCACCATGGGAGTGACCGCTTCCATCAATTTCTTGCCCCTCTTCAGATGCTAATAGCATCTGCAAGTTTAAAAATTATAAACATTAGTGATCTATAAAGGAGTGTACAGTAAAAAATTTAAATAATTCGAACAAGATTCAGTCATAACCCATGTACTTACATTCTTCAAGTAATCATAAATTCCACCTTGGACTATGTCGTTGATATCAACTTCTCCAGCATCACGTTCTAAGTGGGGTTCCTGCAACTTCAAAAATTGTAAATATTAGACAATTTAATAAATTAATCAAGACTAATACATGCATTAACAAAATTATATGTAATAACAAAATGACAAGTGTTTAAATATTACCTCAATGGTGGTTCTTTGGGCCTCGGGTACAACCACACCGGGTGCAGTACACCCCTGTGAGAGGCATCAATCTCTTGCAAGAGTAAATATTGCATATATTACGAATCTTTTAATATGTTACATATAGTATGGAAAAATTAAAAATTGAACAATAACATAGTTTTAAAACAATGTCCTTACTTGACCACCAATCATCGTAGTGGTACCATGTCTTGGTCCAGGACCATAACAGAGTCCCCCACACGATGTGCAGAAGTGTGGCTCACTCTAAGGCACATGGGATGTCGGTCTATCCCCACCAATAGATGTCCCTCCACCACCAGAAGCTAGTGGTTGTACACCAGTAGAGGAAGAGGGCGCTCTCTGGTCAATAGTGGTCGTGTGTCGAGAGAGCATCTCAGCTAGAGTAAAAAATGCCTCTTGTGTCTAGGAAACCATGCCATGTGTAGGAGGGATGTCTACCCTCGGTAGCTGGGCATGGGGTGTAGGTATCTGTGGATTGGCATCTCTATGCCTAGCATGGGGTCGGTGTTGGGGCATCCCCCTACCAACTCCCTAGAATCCCAACATGTCAAAATAGTCGACATGTTTCCCCATCACAAACTTTGCATACAATTTTCGGAGGAAGTACATCGGTACTTCAATATTGTTATGAGGGGGAATGTCAAAAACCATGTACCACCTATCCATCCAATTGTCTCTGATGGGTGGAAAGGTGCAGCACTCAATAGAAATATGTGGCTTGTTGATCTCCGGAATGTCATCTATCCCAAGCAGTCTAAATAATGAATAGATGTATTGTTTTGTTATTTTGAGCTTTTTTACCTCGTTGTAACTTAACCCATCAGTATATTTTTGTCTTTTCCTCTCCCTGTAAGATGCGATGCTATACAAAGCATCATTCGATATTGCGATTGTATCAACAATAGACAATAAAGAATATGACAAGGAGCGGTGGAGCTCATCTCCACCCCTCCAAGCAGAACCAATCTCTCTCAAATGGGCAATAAACCTCAGTATCTTCGCATTGTTATCCATAGTAGCCACTGCAATCATAAACACAAATAAAATATCATTAGAAATATAAATAGATGATATAATGACATATCTAAGCACTGAAAACTATATAACTAATGACATATAAACTAAATCTATCATGCAAATTTAAAAATTGACGTTGAATTTTACAGTAAAGAATAAACATTTAACATTTTTTTATTTCATATTTATGTCCTAAATTCAAGTATTAATTCCAATTTTTAAGTATGCATGTGTACATAAAGTGTCTTGAGCGCATATGTTGATTGTGAAGCTCCTCTAGCTTATTTTAAGGCTTGGATTATGAAGTTTCGTCGAAATTGTGAGGTGCTGACTATTGCCTTTGCAGTAATAGCTCCTAGATTGTGGGTAGAGGCAACAACTAGACCCTAGAATAGGTGGCATAATGTGTTATTGATGAATAAAATCCTAGTATAGGCAACGATTTTGTTAGATATGTAATTATTTGTTGTAGTGTGATGTTTTTTGGACTCCAAAGTCTATTTAGCAGATCTTTATGGATTTTATGGTTGCAAGGGTTCCACTGGATTATATCATGTATGATAGTATGTGATTGGCATGTTTAATCAAATACATCAACCTAACTATGTATCTTCACATTCATAGAGTCTATTGTTGAACTTTGTTGTATTGACCTTAACCAAAAAGTACCCTTCGTTCAAGACGAAATATTTGTTAAAAGCATGGAAAGCTTCTATACCTTATTTTAATACTTGGATTGGGAAGTTTTATCAAAACTATAAGGTGTTTATTGATGTTCTTGGAAGAGCAAATTCGAGAAGTCTCATCAAAATTATAAGGTGTTTATTGATGTTCTTGGAAGAGTAACTTCGATAGTTCGGATAGAGGCAAGGGATTTACCATGTTTGTTTATGTATTTTAGGGGAATATATGAATTCTACTTGATTTTTTTTAGTTGTATGCAAGCTTGCAACATAATTGTCAAATTTTGCATATTTGTTAATTTTGGTTTGGATTCACAATAGTGAAGTTCGTTTGTTTTTTATGAGTTAATTGGGGTTTTGGTTTACATTGGGCATGTAAATTACTTATGCAAACTTGTAATGTGCTTGACAAACTTTGCATATTTGTGGATTTTGGTATGGATTCACAAGGATCTTTGTGAATATGCATATAGAAATAGTGAAATTCATTTGTTTTTTGAGTTAATTGGGGTTTTGGTTTCCATTGGGCATGGGAATTTTGAGTATGAATTTTGGTAAATAATCCAAATTATTTAATTTTTATGATTAAATTGGGGAATTGGTTTCAATTGGCCAATTACATTGGGGTTCTTGTTTCCATTGGGGTTTTTGTTTCCATTGGCCATAATTTAATTTATTTTGGTTTAATTTTTCAATCTAGGGAAAATAAATTGATGAACAAAGAGAAAAAAGCATGAAAAGAAATGAGGAAAATACCTCACAAATAGAAGGTTTATCCAAGGTGGAGATGGAGGGCTTTGGCACACCCAAAAACGCATTTTCCCAGTCAAGATTTGCTCCAAAGTTGTCCAATAGCTACACGATGAGGAGAAAAATACGACCTCGTCCTATTTTTTTTTAAAAGGCTTTCCAAATCGCGCCTCCATTTTAGTGAACAAAATTGCGCGCATGATTTTGTTCACTAAAACGGAGGCACGATTTTATTAAATAAAATGGAGGCGCGATTTTTTTTACTATCCTAATTGGCATGCTTGTTGGCAGCCTTGGGACTAGGCTTGGTAGGTTCGGGATTGCTTGGGATGATTTATTTTTTTTGGATCAAGAGTGATTGAATTCACTCCACCATTGCATCTAAAAGGTCTCTCAACTTATTGCACACACTCGGTTGTCTGTGTGGTTTTGGGCTCTCGGGTGTTTATACTGCGTGGAGCAATAGTCTCTTCCTGTGCAGACATGTATGCTCTTAACGTGGGTTTGCAACATGGTACATCATTTTTTTTCTTTTTTTGAGGTTTAACATACTCCTCATAACTCTGCATGTTTGGTTTTGCAGGTGACAGGTGTGATTCGAAACATGGCTTAACGGTGGCTCTTAGATGTTCTGCACAATCATTTAAGTGGGTGAGCCCTTAAAAAATCATAGGCCCTTGCCTCTGCGTGTTTGTGTGATAGAGTATTGCACTCTAGTTTGGGTGGGTTTTCTTTGTGTAAATTTGGTTAATGGTTTGACAGTTGGTTTGGGTCCTTCAATATGATTTGAGCATCCACGAGATGTGATTGTATTTAACTGCTTCTATGAAGTTTTAAGTGTAAGACTTTGGGTGAGTCGTGTCTATCCAACGAAGACTCGACTCTATAAATAGATTTTGGTTTGTGTTTCAGTTGTATGGTTTGATGTTTTAATGAAAGAATTATGTGTTTTTTTAAATGATACAAAATCTTTGGCATTATAGTGCCATTGCTTACAATGGCACTATGTAAATTGTGCCTGTGTTAATTTACTTTTTATGCGTTAAATTTGTGGAATGTATGGATTTCTATCATGGATGGGTTTTCTTATTACAACCATTAGCTTGGCATACTGTTGTGCCTATGGTTTCTATGTTTACTAAGTTCATGATTGTATAGATATTTAAATAACATTTAAGGTTGGGGTTTGCAGTCGTGAGCTTTGGAAGTTGTGACTCAACTCTTATGTGAATACACAATCGGTGAATATATTGTTTGATGTATATAACTGTGTATTTGGTTATGCTATTGTATCTCATATTTGGTTTGAACTGTAAGTTTATGTTGAAACTTTTGTGGTAAGCCTGTAATGTGAACCCTTACTGTGTAAATTTGTAGCTTTATAATGCCAAGTATTTATCATTGATACCTACAGGATTCGATTCCTAGGAATGTAATTGACTTGGTTTTTTTTTTAATATTGCAAGCCTACAGGATTCAATTCTGGGTTGTCTAACGCTTGGACTGGTGTTTTAACGCAGTGTTGTGGCTTTGATATTATAAGCCTACAGGATTCGATCCTGGGTTGTCCTAACGCTTGGACTGGTGTTAACAGAACGTTGTGTTTTTATCTTGGCAACGATGCTGACACGATTCGATCCTGGGTTTTTAAATGGATTATGAACGTTAATAAATTGGTTTATACTATGTATATATTTGGTTCTTGGTTTTTAATTAAAGTAGTTAAGATAATTGTAATGTTATTTATGCCTACGACCAAACCTTAACAAGTTTCGATGGCTGGATTTTGTGTAGAGGTTTTTATAAAGGAATTTATATGGGTTTTATTAAGAATTATAATTGTTTATGTTTTATCATTTATATGGTATTTAATTATGTTCAAGTTTGTGTTTAGAGTATACTTTATTTTAACATGGATTGAGTATTTATTTTGAAGGATGTAAAGAATTTTTGATAATTTTTTTTTTAAGAATAAATTTTAAGTAAATGATGTAAGCTTATATGCTGGCAATATGAAATATGTCAGCTCTTAATAATTTAAGTTTTAGAGTTTTGAAAATGTTTGAGAATGTGAGGAATGTGACCTATGGTTTAGTTCTATAAATTTTGTTTATCTTTAAGTGAAATCTGTTTTACTTTTGCATCTAAGTTTGAACAATAACCAGGAATCTAGCTATCTTAAATAATATAGACTATGTTGGAAAATTACACCATTACAGAGAAGGCTGAAATTAAGATATGAATCATAACAAGAGTAATACTAAAAGAATAGACACTATAGTTTTCCTATGGTTTTGAAATATAATAAAAGCATATGTGACAGTCTAAAACAATAATAGGAAATATAACCTATATTTTCTAACTAGATAATCATGGTTAAGTAAACGAGACACCTTGTAACATAAAATCAGGTTATAAGGTTGGAAAACAAATAAACCTAGCTTCTCTTCAAGGCTCTGTAAGCAAAATAATCCTAACTACAACAAGCATATTATATACATATTTTTCTTCTATCTTATAAACCCTTCATTTAATAAGAAATCTATATGAACTGTAAGAAAGAAAAGAAACCTCGTTCCTGCAATTTGAATATATTTTAATGGCTGGAAACCTTGCGCACTCAAGCACACAGCATTAACAAGGAAATAGACAGTTTTGACCTTTGTTCAGTTAACCAAATAGCTTGGGAAATACCACGTTCCACCCAACCATGACCTGAAGTTGTTCCCATTTTAAATACATATCCCCCTGAGCTGGTTCCAACATGCAAGTAGCTTAGAGATCCTAAGGTAAGGCTTCCCTATCTGGGTTAATAGGTTATGTACCAGTTGGCTTTTCCTTTTGGGAAAAAATGCTCTACAAGAACTCTGTTGAGAAAATAATCAGGTAGCATAGATGGAAAAAAAAATTATTCCCTAGCCTCTCTTTGGCTTGGGTCTTTATAGACAGTCTTTAGGAAAAGGGGCAGTTAAATTAAGAACCATTTATTTTCTTGAAATAACCCTTTTTACTTAATTTAGGTGAATTTAATATTTATTTATTTTAACTTAGGAACTCTTTGACTAGTTCTTATTTTGACTCTTTTAGGTATTTCAATATTTAATTAATATTCTAGTGATAAATAATAATACATAGATCATTTCATTATTATTTATAGTTACTATTATTAATACACATGCTTACTCTTTTATTCACATTATATATAAACTATATATATACACATATACCATTGTTAACATTTTTACATTTGGTATCATTTAGCATGATCCCTAATCACATGATACTTTTCTTCTTAACTGATAGTCACTTCTTTATTAAGGATTTCAATTAGGGGTTAGGTCAACTAGGTTAGCAAACTCTAAACCTCCTTGCATGTTGGATTTCCTTGTATAACATGATGGTTCTTCATTACTTGATGAGATACAGAAATTTGAAATTTCATTCAATCATTTAAAAATAAGTAAGATGACATCAATGTTTTATTAGAGTCATTTTCAATCAACATATTAATTTTTTTTCAGTAACTCCTATCATTTATTCAAAGCCCATACTCAATGCTAAGAAACTGGGAGTTGCAACTTAGTGCATTTCCAAAGCTCCTTTCTCAACACTAATGCTAGGATGTATTTGTAGGGTACACCTAGGGATACAATGGCCAAGGATCTGATGTTCCAGAGCTTATGCTCAACATCGACTTGGAATGCTCTAGGGCTTATTCCCAACACTTCCAATTCTTATCTTTTAATGTGGTTCAGATTTTCATGCTCAACACAAAAGGCTTCATAACTCATGTGATCCAAAGCTTATTTCTCAACACAAACATCAAATACTCATGTGCTACATAGCGTCTTGCTCAACACAAACATCAAATACTCATGTGCTCCAGAGCATCTCACTCAACACAAACATCAAATACTCATGTGCTCCAGAGCTTCTCACTCAACACAAACATCAAATACTCATGTGCCTCAGAGCTCACGCTCAACACAAATATCCCATCTATTATGTGCTTCAGAGTCCACGCCCAACACATGAAATCATATACATAACGCATATGAATTTTCTTACACCCAATATATCAAACAAATCATCATTCTCATGTGCAATGGGGTCTTATGCCCAATGTACAAAATAAAACATCAAAGCAACATCACATGCAATGGGACTTATGCCCATAAGTGTCAGGTCAAAAATTCAAGATATTACATCCCTCCCTGCTAAGAACAACACTGTCCGTGGTGTTCTAGTGTCACACCCCGGTTTTGACCCTGTTTGCATGATGTATATATTGTAATTAATCGTGGTGAGGAGCTAAGGCAAAAGCCCCACCATCGATTTGGTTGAGTATGTTTCGGCAATAGGGGTAGTTGCCGATGGTCTATCGTGCTATGTAGCACATTATAATTTGGCATCATGTAAATATGCACATCAATTAAAAATAAACCACAACCAGCTACGGTAGTGCAACGTTGAATGAAAAGGGCATTATTCCAAAGGATAAGGGGGTGGTGGATGTCAAACCTTGATTTATGGGGGAAACCCATGTGTTACCCTTGTTTAATTTGCCATCTTCCCTTGTCTCACCCTTGTCAACCTCTTTATTGTTTTGTTGATGTAGTTGGGGGCAGTTAATGTTGAGTGGTGGTGGTTGTGGCAGGACTGTCCATCCTTTCCCACGTACCCACTCCACCAGTGGACTTCCTCTTCTCTCGCGTAGGGCAGAAGAAACATTCTTCCACGACCTTCCATTCACTCCACTCCTTCTCTGGTCGGTTCATGCTCACACAGGAGCTGAAATCTGTTTTCATCCTCACGCAGGTAGCTGGTCGGGCTCCTCACCGCGCGTGCTCTCTGTGGGTTGTTCATTCCCCATCGTGGTCTGTTCATCTGTGTGCACAAGTAGGAAGTTGCTCATCCTCATGCAGGGGCCGGTTATGTCTTCCTCATGCACTGGTTGGGGGTTCCCTCTTTGGTTTTGCGCATGCAGCGAGCTGGGAGAGCAGCCTTGCAGGCATGAATTTCTGCTGTGTATGCGGCTTGCTATTGATTTCACCCACATTTTGGGTTGTTGTTATTCTTCCCACGATTTTTGGATGTGGTTGTGAGTCCGATTTCTTCTTCAATTGTGGACTGTGTGTGTGTCTCTTCCATGTTTGCATGGGTTGTGTCATTCTCCAGCGTTTGTGTTGAGGGGCTGTGTGCTGTGGGTTCGTGGACATTAGTTGGTTGTTGATTGCCACAATTGTCAGCTGAGTTTTCCCATGTCTATGCTGGGAGTGTTGCTTTTGTCCATGCTAGGAGTTTGGATTCTCCTTTGTTTTGAGACAGTGGGTTGTGGCCATCATTCATGGTGAGTTTGGGATGCTGATATACCCTGGTTTGGGTGCTGTTGCTGAGTTGTTTTGGCCACGTTAGCGCCAAGAACAACTCGGTGTTGTCTTGTGGACTTGAGCTGTGGTCATCTCTTGTTTGGGATTATCCCTGGTTGTCTTTTCCTTCTTCACGGTGCTGTGAAGGGATTGGGTTGCTGCGGGTATGCAGTGGTTGTCCCTTGGACTGTGCTGCCTTGGCCGATCAGTTGTTGGCTTGATAAACCCAGCTGTGTTGGTTTGACTGATTTGTTCCCTTGGCTATGCGTAAGCCTATATTGACCCTTATCCTTGGAGGAATCATGCCCAGCTCAGGGGTGGCAGTGTTGCTGAGAGATTGATGAGCACGATGGCCTATGGTTGGGTGGAACGTTGTAGCGACGTAGCTGGTTGCAGGGTGAGTTCTTCATTAAAAAGATCAGCAATCTTGTCTATTTGACCTCTGCAATTATATTCCCTGTTAATGAATGTGATGAATATGAATGAATTCCTGTATGAATGCATGTTAATTCTGCTACGCATGATAATTAATTACACCTGTGTACTTACTATTTCATGAGGAATGATGAACATGCTAAATGTTGGAATGTGTGTGTTGCTTCTGCTGAATGTTGAGTAATTGTGCATCTCTGTATGTTTTATGCATCTTTGTATGATGACTGTTTAAGACTTTGAGCATCTGGTTATGATCATGCATCTGGCTATTTAAATTTTATGCCTTGTAGTATGTATCATGTTTAAGCATTTAATTTCAGCATTGCTGTCTGATCATGTTCATGGGGCGATTTGCCTGTTATAGCTGTTTGGGGTGTTCGTCGCGTCCTCTTCTCTGGTTGGAAAAGGGATGGGGACGTGACAGAGTGGTATTAGAGAAAAGGTTGCAACAGTGGGCCTCTATGGGCCATGAAGGATGCAATGACAGAGGCAGGACTTCATTCTGCCCAGTAGAGATCAGAGTTTGATGGCAGCAACTTCCAAAAATTATCTAAGTGCATGAACAGTCGGAGCATCGGAACACTAAAGAGGAACACACTTCAGATATATTGGAAGAGTTCAGTGGTTTCCCGTCCGCCGTTGCCGCTGATGAAAGGACTAAACCGTCGATGCAGCAGTGGATCCAATTGCCGACGGAGGGAAAATTTGGAAAATTTTCCTAAGTGTTGACAGTCAAAAGAGCTAGTGGAAAGCTCCTCCAAAACGGTGAAAGAAGTAGTCAGAAGGCCATCCAACGAGGCGTAGCAGCAGAAAGGAAATTTGAGAAAACTTGTCTAAGTGTCCGTCGGAAGAAAATAGCTCTTCGAGCATCCGCAGTTGTGGAAGTCTAAACGACTACGCACTCGACGGAAAATTCGTCCGACCACCGACACCGGGAAGAAAGAAAGAAAGTTAAAAATTTCGCTAAGGCCCGAAATCGAAAGAAGATAGAGGTTCGAGTGCCCGCCGTTGCAGATGGAGAAACGACTAGGCGTCCAATGGGTAAGTTCTCCGGCCGCCGATGCCGTGAAAGAATTTCTAAAATTCTTCTAAGTAAAGAAATAGTTGACTATCGGAGGAAGAAAGTGCTCGTGCACCCGCCGTTGCGGCATCCAAAAGCACTAAGTCTTCCGATGAGAAGCAACCGTCGATGCCGAAAGTTCAAGATTTTTCTAAGTAAAGAGCGGTGATCGGAAGCAGGAAGTGGTTTGAACGCCTACCGTTGCAGAAGCCAAAGGCGCTAGCCTTCCGATGTGAAAAGCCCACCGATGCCGATCGGGTCATGCCAACAGTAGATTTGGCCGCCGATCAGAAGGAGATAGAGGATGATGAGCCGCCGTTGCAGCTATTGAGGGAACTTCCTCGCCGACAAAAAGAAGAGAAGTTTCGGAGGAAAATAGGGGATGTGGAAGCCGCAGTGGAGGAAATGAAAAGGCGTTGAGAGCCGATGCCGTTGGGTGAAGTAAGCCGAGAAAGAGGAAAATTCAAAAATCTTCTAAGTGTTGGAAGTCATCGGAAGACATTAGCAGTTTCAGTAGCCGATACGACAGCTCAGTTAGTGGTTTGGACTTTCGATACGTCGGCTCAGTTAGCCAAAGAGACTTTCGATGCCGTCAACGGAAGAAAGAAGAAAAAGAAGAAAAATTTTCTAAGTAATGAAACATCGGAAAACTTTAGAAGATTGGACTGCCGACGCGTCGGAAGCCAAAGGAAGATCGGCCCGACACGTTGGAAAGATTTGGTTGTTTCAATCATCGACGCTAGTGCTTAGCTGATCCGATTTCTGATGAATAGCGGAAGAAGTTAGCTGTTTGGGGATCCGAAATGGCGGAAGGAGTACTTGTTTTGACAGCCGATACATCGGAAGCTTAGTTGGAAGGAGAGTCGATTCTGCAAGGAGAAATTTGAGTTTTTCAAATAGGATTTGCCAGCAGATTTCAACTATTTTCCAGTGGGATTTTCAGCTATTTTCAGTGGGTTTACAGGGCTGAAGTTGGCACCCAGTCCAAATGCAAGATAGTCGTGATCAATTGACTACTAGAAATGCTCTATGGAAAAGCAAGGTGGTATGAATGATACGTTGTGAAGTAGGGAGTATCTAAACCTTTCATTTAATTGCATGAATGATGTGACTATACCTTGCAATGTTAGTATGATGATGATTGCATGAAGTAAATGAGTTTTGGTATATATTGATGTGACTAACAGCTGGAAGTATTTGAATTTTATAAATTCTGAAAATGCTTCAGTTATGGTTGTGGCAATGAAAAGGTTATATGCATCCAGACTTACCAAGTGTTTGGTTGATCGAAACTCATGTTTCAGGTAGATTATTTCGAGCATGGCAGTGAGAGGTAAGACCTTGACCAATTCCAGAATCTACCATGTGAAAGAGCCAAACCTTATGAGAAGAGTCTTATGCATAATGGGTTGATTAAATTTGAATTGTGAATTTTGGATTTAAGAATTGCTGACTACTACTAATCACTGTTGGCTTGTGTAAGATTGTGTCAGGAGGATGCATGGTAAGTGGGTATTCATGTTATGATAGTAAGCATGAAATTATAATGGGCATAGTAGTGATGATTACAAAAAAAAAAACCCACAATTGAGCAAGTCAATTTCTGTAGTAGATAGAATTGCAAATTCCTAATGAATTTGATTACTAATGTCATTGCTTGGTTATGAAACAATCAATTTGGATTGTATTATCAAGTAATGGTTAACTATTTGGATATTTGATGAATGTGTCAGGGATACACACTGTAGGAAGACCATGTGTGATGGCCTGCAGAAGCCAAACTTCATGGGAAGGTTTTCCCTTGGAAATGGGTTTTGGGTGAAACACCATTGGACATTTTGAAAATGCCTCATCTGCAATGCATGTTTGGTAGTAACATGAGTGAGATGGTATAAATTATGTCGGTAAGACATGTGTGAATATGAAATATGAAAAGGAGTTGGGATGGAAAACCGAGGGACTGTTGACTCAGAGAAGGAGCCCCCATTCCTCCTTAGCAAAGGCATACTGTGTCGGCAAATGGATAAGTGTTATGTGACCCTTGCTAAGAATATGCATGTTTAATTATTAAAATTCCATATGCAGAACATGTTTTGATTTTATTTCCATGATGACCGATTGCTTGAGTATGAATAGGGACTACATGGCACACACCGGAGAAGAGTGCAGACTTTTCCGATGTCAGATCATGAAAGGTTTTTCAATATTGATTACACTCTAGGGAGTGGACACACTCCTGGTGTCTCAATACTTGATAGTGAATGATGAGAAATGTGATTACAGTTTTAGAGCAATAACGCTGATGATTTTGCGTGTATTGCTTGTGTTGCTTATGTTGACAGGATAAATAGATGCAGTTGAGTGTTGCACCCTAAAGGTAAAGGTAAAAGGTAAATGGTTGTTGTGAGGGGTTGCGAAGTAAGGGTTATTGTTGATATAAGTGTGTGTTGGTATAAGTGTATGTTGGGCTGTGATATGCCTGAGGATCCATAGTAGATCCTAGACCTGGAAATGGTCATGGTAAAGTTCCAAGTCCAGTTGACATAAGAATGTACTGGCTGGACATTAATTATTTGATGTTGTGGAGTAGCCTGCATGCTGACCTAACATCTAAGTCCATAGGCGATCCCAAGGCTTGCAAAGCGAAGCAGGATCCTGTGGACGAACGAGGAAATGCACAATATAGAAAAGTATTGGATTATTTTGCTTATGAATATACATGTGTATATGATTTGGTTATGATGTTTTAAGCTCTTGTTTTAGAGATAAAACCGATGAGAATAAACTAAACATGTGAATCTATTCAATGTTTGGATATAGGTATCACGGGAAGCGAGGATCATGAGAGCATCCTAGAGGTGCATGTGGACATGTGACTGTCCTAGAAATCTTGAAATGAGCAGCAATGGAAAAGGTGCTAGTGAGACCATGAGTTTCCTAGCAGTTGAGACAAAGCATGTGGAGAGAATCCATGGTTTAGAGGTCTGGAATAGATTGAAGACACTAAGTGTCATGACCAAGAGAGATTGGTCCAGCATTCACAGTAAAGTGAAAGAGGTTGAGAGCATGAAAAGCCACAGCAGTGGTGTGGGTTCCAGAAAGGAACGAAACAAAGAGGGAAAAACTCTTGCTGTTCTCTCTTTCCCTTTTTGATTATGTATACATATATATATTTATGCATTGTGAAAACAAAAGATTGTTGAATGCATGTATGACTAAAAATGGAATGTGTGTTTTTGCTGAAGGTAAATTGAGAATGCTGGAGTGGTTAATTCCCTGCCCAGGAATGGACATGAATGAGCTCATGTGCCTGTTGGGGAAGGCATGAAAAATATGGAAGTCTCCTTGATGAGGCTTGCACTGTCATGCCAATTGGGTAATTAGCTAACTGATTTTAATATCGATATTATGCTTGGTCTGATAGAATTTCAATGGTGCATTTCATAGGTGAGAAAAGTGAAACCAGGTGGTGCACATTGATCATGGCCGCAGGACAAAAGTTGTTGGACTTAGCTGGAAGTCTCCTGCAAGTGATTGCTAAGACCCAAGAGAATCTTGGGGAGATGCTCAAGATACAGAAAAGGCAGAGTGAAATGAACCACCAGATTTTGCAAGACTCTATTGGTTTGCAAAGGGAGGTGAAAATCCTTCTGGGAGCAATTGGAAAAGGAAAGGAGGGTGGATCAGCGATAGGACATTCATCCAAGCGACCCGATAAGAAACAGTCCAGGCATGAAGGTTCAAAGGAAATTGAGCAGGTAAAGATGAAGCATCCAGGGAAATGCTGGGAATGCGGAGGACATCATTTATGCCGAGACTGCCCAATGAGGGAACATGATGAGGGCAATAGCCGCAAAGTTCCTAGACTTCGGGATGAGCTGGAAGCTAAGAACCAGCAGGACAAATCCATGGAAGCCGAGGGGCTTGGTCATGAACGTTCAAAGTAGATGGTTGAACGTGGGACAGATCTGCAAATTTTGAAATTTTGATGTGTAATTGTATATGTATTGTATATATGTGATGGAACACCGAGGACGATGTTATTCCAAGGGGGAGGGGAATGTCACACCTCGGTTTTGACCTCGTTTGCATGATGTATATATTGTAATTAATCATGGTGAGGAGCTAAGGAAAAAGCCCCACCATCGATTTGGTTGAGCATGTTTCAACAATAGGGGTAGTTGCCGATGGTCTATCGTGCTATTTAGCACATTATAATTTGGCATCATGTAAATATGCACATCAATTAAAAATAAACCACAACCAGCTACGGCAATGCAACATTGAATGAAAAGGGAATTATTCCAAAGGATAAGAGGGTGGGGGATGTCAAACCTTGATCTATGTTGGAAATCCATGTGTTACCCTTGTTTAATTTTCCATCTTCCCTTGTCTCACCCTTGTCAACCTCTTTATTGTTTTGTTGAGGTAGTTGGGGGAAGTTAATGCTGAGTGGTGGTGGTTGTGGTAGGACTGTCCATCCTTGCCCATGTACCCACTCCACCAGCAGACTTCCTCTTCTCTTGCACGGGGCAGAAGAAACATTCTTCGATGACCTTCCATTCACTCCACTCCTTCCCTAGTCGGTTCATGCTCACGCAGGAGCTGAAGTCTGTTTTCATCCTCATGGAGGCAGCTGGTCGGGCTCCTCACCGTACGTGCTCTCTGTGGGTTGTTCGTTCCCCATCATGGTCTGTTCATCTGTGCGCACAAGTAGGAAGTTGCTCATCCTCATGCAGGGGTCAGTTCTGTCTTCCTCATGCGCTAGTTGGGGGTTCCCTATTTGGTTTTGCGCATGCAACGAGCTGGGAGAGCAACCTTGTAGGCATGAATTTCTGCGGTGTATGCGGCTTGCTGTTGATTTCACCCACGATTTGGGTTGTTGTTATTCTTCCCATGATTTTCAGATGTGGTTGTGAGTCTGATTTCTTCTTCAATTGTGGACTGTGTGTGTGTCTCTTCCATGTTTGCATGGTTGTGTCATTCTCTAGCGTTTGTGTTGAGGGGTTGTGTGCTGTGGGTTCGTGGACATTAGTTGGCTATTGATTGCCACAATTGTCAGCTGAGTTTTCCCATGTCTATGCTGGGAGTGCTGCCTTTGTCCACGCTAGGAGTTTGGCTTCTCCTTTGTTTTGAGACTATGGATTGTGGCCATCATTCATTGTGAGTTTGGGCTGCTGATATAACCCGGTTTGGGTGCTGTTGCTAAGTTGTTTTGGCCACGTTAGGGCCAAGAACAACTATGTGTTGTCTTGTGGACTTGAGTTGTGCTCATCTTTTGTTTGGGATTATCCCTGGTTGTCTTTTCCTTCTTCACGGTGCTGTGAAGGGATTGTGTTGCTATGGGTATGCAATGGTTGTCCCTTGGATTGTGCTGGCTTGGCAGATCGGTTGTTGGCCTGATAAACCCAGTTGTGTTGGTTTGACTGATTTGGTCCCTTGGCTATGGATAAGCCTGCATTGACCCTTATCCTTGGAGGAATCATGCCCATCTCGGGGGTGGCAGTGTTGCTAAGAGATTGATGAGCACGCTGGCCTATGGTTGGGTGGAACGTTGCAGCGACGTAGCTGGTTGCAGGGCGAGTTCTTCATTAAAAAGATAAGCAATCTTGTCTATTTGACTTCTATAATTATATTCCATGTTAATGAATGTGATGAATATGAATGAATGCCTGTATGAATGCATGTTAATTTCGCTACGCATGATAATTAATTACACCTATGTATTTACTATTTCATGAGGAATGATGAACATGCTAAATGCTGGAATGTGTGTGTTGCTTCCGCTGAATGTTGAGTAATTGTGCATCTCTGTATGTTTTATGCATCTTTGTATGATGACTGTTTAAGACTTTGAGCATCTGGTTATGATCATGCATCTGGCTATTTACATTTTATGCTTTGTAGTATGTATCATGTTTAAGCATTTAATTTCAGCATTGTTGTCTGATCATGTTCATGGGGCGATTTGCCCGTTATAGCTGTTTGGGGTGTTCGTTGCGTCCTCTTCTCCTGTTGGAAAAGGGATGGGGACGTGACATCTAGGGACTAGGAATGAAATCATGAAATAAGGAGGGGTAAGCCTCTCTCATGGTGCCTTCATTCTCCTAAGTAGCCTCATCGACCTCAAAGTGCTTCCATTGCACTTTCAATTGGACTATGGTGCACTTCCTGAGTTGCACCTCTCTCTTGTCCATTATATGAAAGGGTTTAAGTAAAAACTCCCCTTTATGTTCCACTTGTAACAAGTATCAATCAATCACATGTTTAGTATCATATACATATTTCTTTAATAAGGATGCATGAAAAAAAATATGAACTCTTACATGAGTAGCTAAAGCCTAGTTCATATTCCATTGGCCCTCTATTTACCGGTATCTCAATGGGTCCACAAAATATTGATGCCAACTTTCCACACATCCCCAAGCTCAATGAGATTTTATTTTCTTTTACTTTTAAGTAAACATGGTCTCCTATCTAGTAATATTTTTCTTTTCTTTTCTTATCCGCATAACCCTTTTGGCGGTATTGTGCTTCTTTAAGATTATGTTGGACCTTGGTGACCAATTATTCCAATCTATTTAGTAAGTAAGGCCCTAGCATGAGTCGGTCCACTGGTATATCCCAAGTAACTGGTGTTCTACACTTCCATCCATAGAGTACCTCAAAGGGACTCATCTTGGAGAAGGTCTAGTATCCGTTGTTATATGAAACTGTGCAAGATGCAGGTATTATTCCCACTTGGTGGGGTTGTTCATGACATACATCCAAAGCATGTATTCTAAAATATGGTTTACCCATTCCATCTACGGGTGGTAAGTAGTAATAAAGTTTAAATGCGTCTCTAATCCATAGAATAAAGATCTCCAAAAGTTCCCAGTAAAATTTGTATCTCGATCCAAGATGATTGCCTTGGGTATCCCATGCAATCTGAATATCTCCTTTAAAAAGATGTCGGTAATGTGAACTTCCTTATAAGGTTACTTCACTAGAATGAAGTGTGTTTATTTTGAAAATTTGTCAACTACTACAAAGATAGAGTCACTTTTCTTCTTACTCTTTGGTAGAACCGTAATAAAATTCATACTAATGACCTTCCACTTCCATTCTGGAATGGGTAATGGCTGCAAGAATCCTGAAGGATGCTGGTGCTCAGCTTTAACCAGCTGATATTCTTGAAATTTCATGATAAACATCACTATGTTGGCCTTTAACTTAGGCCAAAAAAAGTGTTTCTTTACTACGAATATCATCTTTTGATATCTCAAATGCCCTGAGTAGGGTGTTTGATGAAATTACGTGAGGATGCTGGACCTAATGTCCCCTCCTTCCAGAACATACAATATTTCTTTGGACCACAACAGTCCAGTTTTGTCTACCTTGTACTCTTTTTGTTGCTGAAATGACCTGTCCTCTTTGACCTTCTTGAGGATTTCAACATAGAAAGGGTCAACTCCGTTGGCTGTTCTAATCCTCTAGTGTAACTCTGAATCAGTTTGACTTAAAGTCACCTCATATAACATATGATTCCGTCCACTTAAAGCATCAACAATTTTATTCTCCTTACCCTTTATATGCTTTAAATCAAAATGGTACTCACTAAGGAAAGCCAACCATCTGGCCTGCCTGGAATTTAGATCCGGTTGCTCAAATAAATACTTTCAACTCATATTGTCTGTCTTTAGAAGGAATTTCTTCCCTATGAGGTAGTGCCTCCACATCTTCAAGGCATGGATTATGGCTTCTAACTCAAGATCATGGGTGGGGTAGTTTTGTTTGTGTTCCTTTAACTTATGTGATTCCTAAAAGATCATGCAATTGTTCTACAAGAGAACTCCTACGATCCCTTCCTTTCTTGCATCTGTGCAAACAATGAAATCTCCATCGAGATCGGCAATTCGTAGTATTGGTGGAGTCACCAAAAGCTGCTTAAGCTTCTGAAAACTTTCCTCGCACTTGGTCATCCATAAGAACTTGTTTACCTTCTTTTGCAAAGATGTCATGGGACAAGCTATCCTCAAAACGTTCTGAATGAACTTTTGGTACTAATTGGATAATTCCAAAAAGGACCTAATGTCTGTGACACTAGTAGGGGTAGGCTTATCCTCTATGGCTTTAATCTTTTTTGGGTCCACGACTATCCCCTTCTTGGAGATGATGTGACTCAGGTACTGTATCTATGGTTTGTAAAAGTCACATTTATTGAACTTGGCGTAGAGCTGGTGTTCCCATAACACCTATAGTACTATGTGGAGATGCTCCTTGTGTTCCTCTTTAATCTTAGAGTAAACTAGGATGTCATGTATAAATACCAATATAGATTTATCCAAGTATTTACTGAAGATATTGTTCATCATACACATAAAGTTCATGGGTACATTGATCAGCTCGAATGGCATTAATACAAACTCGTAGTGGTTGTATCTCACACGAAAGGAGGTTTTATGAATCTCCTCATCGTGGATTTGTACTTGATGGTATCCAGACCGCAGGTCAATATTCGAAAAGATCTTGGTTCCTCCTACTTAATCGAACAAGTCATCGATCCTAGGGAGTGGGTATCGGTTCTTGATGGTCGTTTTGTTAAGTTGGCGTTAATCAATGCACATCTGCATCGTACCATCCTTCTTCTTTATGAAAAGTATTGGTTCTCCCCAAGGGGACACACAAGGTCAGATATAACCCTTCTCAATCAACTCCTGCAATCGCAACTTGTGTTCCACCAACTCTGGTGCGCTCATGTGGTAAGGGGATTTTGAAGCTGAAATTTATCCTGGTGTCAGTTCTTTGGAAAAATCTAAGTTTCGTTTAGGTGGTAATCCTGGAATTTCCTTAGGAAATACATCCATAAAGTCTACAAGAACTAGAAATTCCTCGATGCACTGTTCTATTTCAACTTCTACATCCTGGATGTTCAATACAAACAGTTTGCATCCCTTCCTAATCCACTTCTTTGTTTGTAAGGAAAATATTTTCCTTATGAAAACCTTCTTAGGTATTCCTTGATTCTTTACCTGATTCCCTTGGCTATATGTACACAAGATTGACTTGTGTAAACAATCGAGCATGACATGGTGTTGATCCAACCAGTCCATGTCGATAAGTATATCATACGTTCCTAAGGGTATAATGTTCAGATTTATCCTAGCAGGGAAACCATTCAGATTTACCTCACAATCTCTAACTATTTCAGAAACCTTTCGTTTCATACTAGTGGCTAATTGCACCATCCAGGGTTTCTCATGTTTAACTTTGTCTAGTTTACATAAATCAACAATTTTAGGTGATACATAGCTTCGGCAAGCACCGAGGTCAATCAATATTGAAATAGAAGTGTTGCAAACCTTATAATTCAACCATAGTAGCCTGATGGTCTTCCTGTCGACCATCCAAGGATGCATAAATCCTCAGTGTTCCAACTATGTCCTCTACCATTGGTTCTTCCTGTAAATTGTGCAAGACCTCATTGGTATTGTTCTTACATTCTCAAGAATAATAGGGCCCTTGGAATTTCTAGCATTTTATTTGCAGTGACGAAAAATTAGCTCACCATTTGCTATCGGTTTGTTAGCATTTGGAGCTGGTATAGATGGCTTTGTACATGTCTTGTTGAAGTTCTTATTGGATGGAAAACTGTTGTTATGTTTTCTATAAGGATGTGGGTTCAAACCCAATTTTCGGTTGTCCAAGAACATCCTAGAATTGTCTCTACTTATGTTGATGTTTTCTTGCCTTAGCTGTCCATGCTCATAGAAAAGCCTAGCTTTGTGTAGGGTAGTATCCAAAGTCTTAGACATGTCAAATTAAATTCTCTCTCGAAACTTGGGAGGAATACATCCTAAAAACTATTGTATTTTCACTTTATCATCCTTTATATAAGGTACGTAGTGTAAAAAATCCAAAAATCTATTGATGAAATCATCCATGGTCATGGAAGCCATTGTTAACTCATCACCTTCCTATCAAAGAATATTTCATACATGTATTTTTCCTTAAAAAAATATGTGAAAGTCACTCCATCGTATTTATTTTACCTCCTCTTTCTTGGTATGATTTAGGTCTCTCCACCATCTAGCTGCTTTTCCATTTAAATTATAGATGGCTAGATGGGAATTTATCTCACTAGAGTAGTTGTGCACTTGAAAGTATTTGCTCATACCAAGAAGCCATTCTTCATATTTTTTCTTGGTGTTCATCTCTCCTTCATAGGTTAAGGCTCTTATCTTTCTAAACTCTCCTTGTATTTTTTTATCATTCCTTTGGTTCTTTCTGCAAGGAGAAAGGGAATTATCACTAGAAAGATTGTGATAATCTCGTTTTGGAGGTTTAGGGGTGTGTTCTTATTTTCCTTCTTCCTTTGGGCTGCTGGCTCGTTTATGATAAAACTCTCTCTTAAACTTGTTGGTTGAATGAGTGGGTTGTCCATGCGGGATTTCTTTTGTCATGTTCCACAGTAAAGCTTCATTAATTGCTTGTTGTTCTTTTCTTTCATTCATATTATTATCTTTGAAACTATGTAAGTCTTCTTGCAGACTATGTATGGTTTTCAGTATATTAGAATTTAATTCAACCACCAGCTATTCTTCCATGTGGGGGTATTCATTTTTCCTTGTCGGTTGTTGTCTTCTTCTGTGTTCATGATGTGAACTTTTCTTTGAATCCTGTAATGTAAAATTTTTAATAAAAAGAAATTTTCTGTTAGTTAGCAAAATTTCAAAAACATAAATTATTTTCTGCAATGAATATTTGGCACACCCATTAAGTCTCTTAGTGTTGAAATTGGGATCTGATAAAACTTCTAATGACCCCAAAATTCGAAAACAAAAATTGTAGGCTTGTTAAATGCTACCTATCATGGACATTAATTTATATTTTATGGAATATGCCTGTCATTGTTTACTAGATCTAAGTGTCACAAGATGTCTTTCCCTCTTTATGTATTTTCCTATGTACTATTGATATGGTTATGTGCTATGGTTAAGTTACTTGGATTTGTTATATGATTACTCAGCTGGTGTTTAATATTAACATACATTTTCATATACTGGTTTAGATATTTCTTACTTTCTATTTATCTGTCTGGTATTTTGTTTATAGTTTTATTTATTAAAAGTTCTTACTTGCCTTTAATTGTCAAGGGGTGGAGTGGCATGGTTTGTATCCCTTGAGGGACCACTCAGAGAGGTAAAAAAGGTTCCTCATTCTTTTATGGGGTTTACTTAGTTTATTGCGAACTAATGTAGACTTCCTCTTTTGTGTAGAATATCTTGTCGACGGAATCTATCTAAGACAGTGAAAAGTAACAACATCCTGCAACATGATAACTATGTTCCACTATCCTATTCATACTAATGATAAGAGAACTAAATTCTTGACCTAGTTGTTCCTACTTTCTATGTTTACACAGAGTTGAAAGTGTGTGACCTAAGTCTTTATGGCCGTCATTATTATTATGTTCTCAGGTTATGATATCTTCTCCACTTATTATTCAATTTATAACATGTAATTTGTTTAAGGTATAAAGCCTAGGGTTTAAGGCTTAATTTATATTTCATGGCAAACTTTGTGATTAATTCTTGTAAAAACTATGGGTTATGTATAAACATTTTATGGCATATTTCATATTCCATAAAACTATGGCTTAACTTTACAATGGAGGGTTTATCTAGGGTTCTTGTGTTAGGGTGGTGGACTATTCGAAATCCTTGTGGTGTTAACTATGTAGATGTGGGTATGGATTTCATGGATGATGGAGGACTAGGTGGCACATTTATGGCTCATTGGAAAGCGTGGGAAATGCGCCTCATATGTTGGTTTGGTCATTTGTGTGATTCATTTGGCTCTTCTTCTAGTTGCTTGTTTGGTTTTTGGCTCTCAGGTGTTTATGCTATGTTGAGCAATGTAATATCCGGAATTTTGGACCTAACACTTATGGGCATGATCCCCATTGATTATGATGTTACCTTAATGTTTTATTTTGATATGCTGGGTCAAATACTCCACTGCGTATGAGCATGATGATTTGTTTGATATATTGGGCATAAGACAATTGCATATGATATATCTGTGTGTGTGTGTTTTCTTTTATTTGGCATGGACCCTGAAGCACATGGTTGATGAGATGTTTTGTGTTGAGTGAGGAGCTCTGGAGCACATGGGTAAATTGATGTTTTTTGTTGAGCAAGAAGCTCTAGAGAACATGAGTACTTATATTTGTGTTGAGCATAAAGCTCTGCAACACATGAAAATATAAACTATAAGTCTTGGGCATAAGCCCTGGATCCTTCCATGTTGATGTCGAGCATAAACTCTGGAACATCGGATCCTTGGCCATTGTATCCCTAGGTGTATCCTACAAGTACATCCTAGAATTAGTGTTGAGCGAGGAGCTATGGAATTGCACTAAGTTTGTAAATCCTTGTTTATAGAATTGATTATGGGCTCTGGATATTTAATCTCTCCTTTTTGAAATTTTATTAAATGACCAATTTTCCACTTTTTACCCAATTTCGACCTTATCTAGTTTTAATGTTTAGACCTCCAAATTAACCCAATTGCTCCCAAATTTTCACAGAAGGTATATGAATGATATTATAAATTAAATATGATGTTCAAGGATGTTTTATGACCCCCAAAATACTTCTTCAAACTTTTTTAATGTTCTGTTCAAAGTAGGAGTCTTTACTAGCAAATTGGGGCTCCAATTCCCCCTGGGTAATTACCGGAAATGACTTCTCAAATGATCCCAAAGTCACTCGAATTTATGAAAAGAGGCAAGGGATGTGTAAGGGAAAATTTAAAATTCTCATATGCATAATTCTTAATTTTATATAGGCTGTTATGACTCTTACCAAAATAGCTCCCAAATCAAAATTTTGACCCTTGGGGAAAATGCACCAAATCTTCTCCCAATGCAATAAAAATGAGTAAAATGGATTCCAATGCTTAATTACTGAACATGAAACTTGTAATAAACCTTAATTAAATTCCATCCATCATAAATTTATCATATATACATTCCTCCGTTTGAAATAATCGGCATTACCATGGCATATATCAAAATAGAGTGGAAATGGTCATTGTTTGCTCATTAAAAATCAATTTGACATACAAATCTTGGGTATTTCAACTTGAAAATTTTTGATAATGAATAAAAGAGAATATTTAAATGATTACAATCATAAATTGAAAATAAAATTTTCTCCCAATTCGAAATCATCAGCATTACAATGGTTCACAACAAGATAGTGGGGAAATGGCACCATTTCGTCATTGTTCAACATTTTTACATGCATTATTTTGGGTGTTCAAACTAAGAGTATTTTGAACATGAAATAAAGATAATATAATCATAACACAATATAATGGAAATTATAATCTTCCCCGAAGATATCAATAGCTCACCCAAAGCGCAATCCCTCCATGAGCAAGAATATGTAGTAAAAACTGAAAATGGTTGAGAGAAAGTGTTGCAATAGAAGGAACCATGAGCTTCCTTGTAGCTTACACCTCCAAATAAAAAACCATTAAATCTCCATGAAATACCTGAGTGGCCTCTCCAAACACCAACTTGGATGGGAATCTTTCTCCCTCGAAATTGGTCAAGGCAAGAAAACTAGTAATCTACTAGCTCTCACAATTCACAAATGACAATTTATCAAATGAAAAAATTTTATTATTGTGTTTTATAAATATAATTTTCCTTCTAAGGATCCCAATCCATCCACAAAATCAATCCAATTCGAATTTGGGTGTGGGCTCAATATTTTCCATGTGTCCTCCCTTTCCTAGCCTTCCATCTTCCACCAATTTGAGTAGGAACCCATTGGGATTCTCAAACTCACATGAGAGCTCCCTTGGATGCTCTATTTCGACCTGACATGTCAGATATGTTATATGTTAGCCTTTAGATCTTATTTTTTTCATAGGTGCCATAACATCTTTATCATTGTTGTCATAGAGCTAGGGAATCTAGTCGAGGTGTCTCACTAGCTCCAAAATGACTCTTCCTTTCCCATGTAAGTTACATTTCTTCCAAAATTATACCTATGATGCAAAAGTACCAGTTTATTATCCTTCTAAATCATCATATAACCTTTATGCTTCCCATGGTTTAAAAATTTCAAGAGGAGGATTCCATGTGGCACATAAATTCTAGCTTGTGTGGGCCCCATAGTCTCCATGTGTCTCCATGCTCCATTTCCACTTCAATTTTCTCTTGTATTTATTTATTTAGATTATTTTTTAACTATTTATTCCATTCTAATTTTCAAACATCATTCGTTGTCCCCCTTATTCCAAATCCCAAAGCTTCCACCCCCAACCTAGGAAACTAGTAATTTTCCTCCTTGGCAATTATTTGACCCTTAGTATCAATTTGACAAAATCGAATGAATATGGAAAATTTGATTAGGCCATTGTGACCCAATGCAAAATTTCGGACATTACAAATCCTCCCTTCCCATTATTTATTTTCCTCAAGCAATTTGAAACATGGGTGTTGAAGAACCTTCTTTCCGTATGATTCTTTGAAATTGCCACCGCATTTCCCAACTTTGAGTCTTTGAGATTCCATGAATATTTAAGAGAGGAAACACCATGCTTGCTGATTCACTAATATAATTAAAATCACTTTATTAATTGGGGAATTCATATCCCCTAATTCTTGTTTCCCCAAAAAATTGAAATCAATGGGACAAAAATATCCGAGGGTCCCATTGCTTGTATTGCAGTCCAACAATTAAGAGTGCTCTCCAACCCATACCATTAGGAAAGAGAATTATGGGATCCCATTTTCTTATATGAATTCTTCCAAAAATAATGAGTACATAATATATATCATCAAAGTACATAATAACATATTAAAAATGTACATCAAGGAAGTGACTCATCAAAAAATCATGAAAGTGCTTATACCTCAAAGTAAGTAGACCACCATTTGCCAAGTGCATACAAGCTTCAAGTGACCAATCAAATCTACTCCAATGACATAGGTGAGGATTCCATGTCGTATAATGCTGCTACAAAAGGATGTGATATGCATAAAAATACTTAGCCATGTATTCTTTCATCCAAGAAGTGAATTAAAAATCTCCAATAAAATATGAACCAAATAATGAGCAAGAGATACAAGGAGACTTCAAATTACTCAAAGAAGTCTCACCTGTACATCCATGAATGAGAGAATCATAACGATATAATAGAGTATGCAGCTGGAAACAAAAATGTTCTCCAATCATAATTCTATTCACCCTAGTGTTGGATGAATTTCCTCCAACATCAAATGAACCAAGTGTTGAGCAAGAGAAACCATGAGTATTCAAGTGACTGAAATGCATGTCATAGGTGCATCCATGTAGATGTCCATCATCATAAAGTAACAAAGGATTCTGTTAAAAATGTAGATAATAATTTTCTCCAACCATGTCATCATAAAAAATAAATCTAGGATTTCCATACTCCTCATGTGGCATCAACAAAAAGAACCCTTTCACCTATACTTCATTGAGGCTCATGCTGCAAAACATGGAATTGTAGGATGTAGGAGAATGAACTAACTCACCCAAATGGTCAAAAAGTGTAGAATTTTCATCATGGTAAGGATACATATGGGTAGTATCATTCAGCTCCTTCAAAAGTGTGAAACCTTTGTCATATATTGGTTCCAATGTAGATGAATCATGATCTTCTTCAAAAATTGCATAACCTTCATTAAGAGACAATTCAAGTTCCTCTTCCACCACATCAAGTGTTGGTATCTCTTCAAGTTCATCTTCAAACACATCAAGCACATTCAAATTTATACATTTCTCATGATCCACCATGTCATGAGAATCCTGCAAACAATCTACCATTTGACAATTTGAAACATAGGAGGAAAAACAGGTATCTTGCAACATTTCAAGAGGTTGCTCATTTTGAATTGTGAGATTATTATTATTCTCATTATTCTTCAAGTACACATTATATAACAATTAATTAAGCTCAAACAAATGGTTTCTATCAAAAATAAAAGACATGAAATTACCTTTGATGTAGCACATTTCTCTTTGAATCTTCTCCATGTCTTCAAGGAAGGATGTTTCCTCCAAGGAAGCAGCTCTCCAACAAGAATTTGACACTAATGCTTGAGTGTCATGGGGTATTCTAAGGGAATCGTGTATATTATTTTGATTCATCTTTAAGGACCCTTCAAGAAAATGAGGCTCTTGCAAATGAACCTCCTCATCTTCTTCCTTCTTGCTTGGACCAACTTCATGAAGCTCAAGTGGTGATGGGGAAGTTGATCTTGTTTTTTCTTCAACTACTACAAGGTCTTCATTTTTAGGTTTACTACAAATTTGAATTGCAGAAACATTTTGAAATATGATCTCTATGCCACCAACATATATTTGTGAGCACCCATCAATAGGTACTCCTTTATAGTTCAAGCATCCATCACTAGATGCTCTTTGTTTCATTTCCAAGGTAGAATGTGTCTCGAAATGATCTTCAGTATTTTCAATAGAAACTTCTTCATACTCATGTGATGTCTCTTCATATTTTTTAGAGTCACTTGGGGGTGAATTTATATCCTCTTCATGTACTACTTATTCTACTTCACCTATTTCAGAACTAGGTGGTTCATGGGTCTCCTCCTTTTGCTCCTTCAAGCAAGCTCATGCATTTTTCCCCTTGGTTTTCTTAAAATCAATATATTTTTTCCAAATTTGGGTAGACAAAAATTCAAATCCTTTCATAATATTATTGGTCATGTCTTCAATTATAGGTTCAACGGTTTTTATAAGCTCATTGCCATCATATGAGGTTCCCCTTTCATCCCTAGTCATTGTTTGCTCTTCAACAAAATCACTTTTGGGTTTCAATATCTAATGGTGGTCCCTGCATTCTTGTCCTCATAAATATCAGACCACATCCAGTGCTAAGATCATCCTTTGATACCAATGTAATGTCCCTTTTTTGATATTTTATTAAATGAACAATTTTCCACTTTTTCCCCAATTTCGACTTTAACTAGTTTTGATGTCTAGACCTCCAAATTGACCCAATTGCTTCCAAAGTTTCTCAGAAGGTATATGAATGATATTAGAAATTAAATATTATTTTTAGGGATGTTTTATGACCTCCAAATTACTTCTTAAAACTTGTTTAATGTTCTATTCAAAGTAGGAGTCTTTACTAGAAAATTGGGGCTCCAATTCCCCTTAGGTAATTGTTGAAAATGGATTCTCAAATGATCCCAAAGTCACTCAAATTTATGAACAGTGGTAGGGATGTGTAAGGAAAATTTTTAAATTCTTATATGCATCATGGTTCATTTTATACAGGATGTTATGACTCTTTCCAAAACAGCTCCCAAATCACAATTTCGACCCTTGGGGAAAATGCACCAAATTTTCTCTCAATGCAATTAAAATGAGTAAAATGGATTCCAATGCTTAAATAATGAGCATGAAAATTGTAATACATATTAATTAAATTCCACCCATCATACATTTATCATATATACATTTCTCCATTCAAAATAATCAACATTACCATGGCATATATCAAAATAGAGTGGAAATGGTCATTGTTTGCTCATTAAAAATTAATTTGACATACAACTCTTGGGTATTTCGTCTTGAAATTTTTTGAGAATTAATAAAATAGCATATTGAACTGATTAAAATCATAAATGGACAATAAAATGTTCTCCCAATTTGAAATCATTAGCATTACAATGGTTCACAACAAGATAGTGGGGAAATGACACTATTTCTTCATTGTTCAACATTTTTACATGAGTTATTTTGGGTATTTCGACCTGAGAGTATTATGAAAATGAAATATAGATAATATACATCAGAACATAATATAATGGGCATGATAATATTCCCCAAATATATCAATATCTCGCCCAAAGCGCAATCCCTCCATGACCAAGAATATGCAATAAAAACTGGAAATGGTCGAGAAAAAGTGCTGCAATAAAAGGAACCATGAGCTTCCTTGTAGCTTACACATGCAAATAAAACACCATTAAATCTCCATGAAATACCTAAGTGGCCTCTCTAAACACCAACTTGGATGGGAATCTTTCCCCTCGAAATTGGCTAAGGCAAGAAAACTAGTCATCCACTAGTTCTCACAATTCACAAATAACAATTTATCAAATGAAAAAAAGCTATTCTCTTGGTTTATTACTATATTTTATAAAAATCCTTAGACTTTTAAGGATCCCAATCCATCCACAAACTCATTCCAATTCGAATTTGGGTGTGGGCTCAATATTTCCCATGTGTCCTCCCTTTCCTAACCTTCCATCTTCCCCCAATTTGAGAAGGAACCCATTGAGATTCTTCGACTCACATGAAAGCTCTTTTGGATGCTCTATTTTGAGCTAATATTTCAGATATGTCAGATGCCAACCTTGAGATCTGATTTGTCTCATAGGTGTCATATCATCTTCATCATTGTTGTCATAGAGCTAGGGAATCTAGTCCAAGTGTCTCACTAGCTCCTAAATGACTCTTCCTTTCCCATGTAAGTTAAATTTATTCCCAAATTCAAACTATGATGTATAATGTATTATCCTTCTAAATAATCTAAGAACCTTTAGGCCTCCCATGGATTCGAAATTACAAGTGAAGGATTCCATGTGGCACAGAAATTCTAGCTTGTGTGGGCCCCATAGTCTCCATGTGTCTCCATGCTCTATTGCCACTTCAATTTTCTCTTGTATTTATTTATTTAGATTATTTATTAAATATTTATGCCATTCTAATTTTCAAACATCATTCATTGTTCCCCTTATTCCAAATCCCAAAGTTTCTACCCCCAACCTAGGAAACTAGTAATTTTCCTCCTTGGCAATTACTTGACCCTTAGCATCAAGTCGAAAAACTGTAATGAATATGGAAAATGTGATTAGGCCATTGTGACCCAATGCAAAATTTGGCACATGACAGGATAAGCGCTAGGAGTTACTGAAAATAATTAATGATTCCCAAGTGAAAACGACTCGAGTAAAATATTGATCTCATCTGACTTATTTATAAGTGATTAAATGAAATCTCAAATTTTTGTATGTCATCAAGTATTGAATAACTACCATGTTATATGAGGGAATCCAACATGCAAGGATGTTTAGAGTTTCCTAGCCTAGTAGACCTAACCATCTACCTAATGACCTTAATGAAGAAAGTGTCATAAGTTTAGGGATCACAATATGTGATACCCTAAGACAAATGTTAACAAATAATATATTATTATATATTTTATACATGGTATGTATAAAGAGTAAGCATATTAATAATATTAATAATGTAAGAAAGAAGGAAAAGCTCAATCTATTATTATTATTACTAAAATAAAAATTAAATCGTATAATACCTACAAAAGTCCAATTAGGAACTAGTTAAAATTTCATAAGTTAAAGTACCTAAATTAAATAAAAAGGGTTGAATCAAGAAATCAAATGATTCGTGATTTAACTGCCGCTTTGACTGAAAAGTTTGTGTATAAATTTCCAAGCCAAGGAGAGGCTCGGAGATCTCTTCCATATTTTTGGATTCATTATTCTGCCTGATTATTCTCAAGAGAGTTCTTCGAGAACATTTTCCTAAGAGGAAAAATGAGAACTGATACAAACCTGATATACAAGTTAGGGAACCCCTACCTTAGGAGCTCTGAGCTACTTGCATGTTGGAACCAGCTCGAGGGTCCGGATTAAAAACAAGAATGGTTTTGGGTCATGGTTGGGTGGAATGTGGTAGTTCCCAAGTGATTCGATTATCTATACAGATTCAGATCTGCCTATGAATTGTTAATGTTGGGTAATTGAGTGTGCAATGTTCAGCCATTGGAACAGCTCCACTTTCCAGGTATGAGGTTCTTGGATTCCTACAATTCATTATCTAGTATAATTTCTGGTTAGAATATGAAAGTGTTTATGTTTAAATTCTAACCCTATGTTTACCATTGTTTTCCTGTCAAAATATTTAAGGGTTTACATTTTATTTACAAACCCTATGTTTACCATTGTTTTCCTATCAAAATATTTAAAGGTTTACATTTTATTTACAAACCCTATGTCTGTAAATTAATTATTGTTTAAGAAATAATTATGGTTTATTTCTGCAATACTTAGTTATGTATTTCTTCATAGTTCGAGATTTGTTTTCCTAAACCCTAGGAATGTTTCTAGCAGTGCTTATGTGTTTAATTACCTATGAATTCTATTGGCATATTTCATATTTCCAGCAGAGCTATGTTTAGAAGTAAAAGACTAGTTCAGATTTAGTTTTAAACAAAACATAAATATAGAATACAGTTAACTGATATAGCAAACATAACCTAGTAATTACATCATCATTTCCAATATTAAAGCTAAAATAAAACTCATCAAAGACCTCACGGGCTCTGTAAATATTCCTACCAAGAATCAAGGATAAACAATATCTTTTTTCCATTAACCAAAGTATTCATAAATCGAATCAACAGTCCAAATATCGAGACCACTTAAATGGTCTAGTATTTATGCATTATCAATGATCCACATTAAAAATAAACCACATATTTATATTACCAACCAACATCTATGAAATCATATGCATTAAAGAATTATCAACATAATAAACCAAACCTTAAAATATCTACAAACCACATTATAAGAATTGCATGCCATGAAGAAAAACCCAACCTAATCAAATTAACCATAATGCTATGCACAATAATCATTTAAGAATCAATATAAACACACAAAGGTCACATGATCGATTCTTGTGGGCACTAAGCCCAAATCTCATTCATATAATTATAAACCCTCATAAACCATAAATGACCCAGGATCAATTCCCATAGGGTCTGTTTTAATTACAAATCGTCATGAACAAATCCTATAGGATTTAATCCTCACGATGTAGCATTCTAACTATCAAAATCCATGCTACATATAAATTAAACGAAGGTTGTAACATAAATAATTCAACTCTCTACACAGTGGTTGAAAGACTCATATAATTTACACACTATAACCATGGCCGTTGGCCTTATTACATATCCAAACACTTAAATAAAAATACCAAAAGCTACAACTCTGTCAACATTATACGTTTAGCCACAACATCCTTTTGAAGTGTTCTTCCAAAGCTACGGCCTATTGGCTTACAACCAAAACAGAGTACCCATTAAAACCAATCAACAAATTACCAACAACGACGACTGCCAAACGAAGGGCTTCACCCACAGATGGTTTTATATTCTAAATAGACAGCTCAATCATAAAAATCAAAACTCTATCTAATACACTATCACAGCTTCAATGGTAGGAATGCAAATTCCATATATGACATGGCCCCAAAGCCAACAATGTTGTCACAAATTCATCCATACAAGTAACTCAAAAAACGATTTCAAATTCCACATAGTCCATTAAGAATAATAACCACGAAATCGACATAGTATGTAAATGTTGGATATATTTATAACCATAATCATTATCAAACTAATAAGAATTACACAGTCATGTTAAACTCATCCCTGCACCATTGCAAAGCAATGATGCTGTCGCCATGTCAAAAATATAAACATATATACATTGCGCAGAGACTGTCAAAGAAATAACCAGTCACATTTACAATACGCAGAGAAATATTTAAACCAAAAACCTTGATTACATCAGTTCCATCCTGAAGGCTCTAGAAAACCCAAAACCAAACACTCAAACCCCCAACGAGTGCAATACTCAGCCACAACCACCACGCGAGGGAGGCAAGTTTTTAACTTGTATAAACAGAGCTTACATGTATTGGGTATGGATTTTGAAACACAGGGAAACCCATGACCTTGACCCTTTCATAGCTTGAAACCTGCACACACAAAGACAAGCCACGATGAGGAGTACACACTGCAAACAATCTGACAGACACAATAGTGTCGCTAAACAAGACCATCACGTACCTGCGTAAGCCATTGTAGTCTCACCCCGTTACACCATGCAGGAGAAGAACACATGAAGCTAGGTTTCGAATGACCAAACCAAATCAATGAGACAATTCCTAAGTTGGGATGCCACTTTTCCCCATGCGTATTTAAGTTTCCACCCTGGCCTCCATTAACGTTTCCCAAACCCATAATGGTATAGTTCATATCACCATTTAAACATTGTTCCAAAATGAACGTATTATACATAAACCCCAAGTGTATATTGATTTTACTAAGGTTCAAGCAATGAGACCATGGAATATGAAATATGCCATGGAAAAATTTATACCAAGGTTTATACAAATATATTTTCCAACAATTACAAACCATATATTAAAACTATACACTAAGACTAGGTTAAAGCATGAACAACGTTATAATCCTTTACACCATAGTAAATAAATGTCACATAAACAATAAATTTCACTAGTGACCCAGTCACTAACGCAGAGTTCGTAAGCATAATAATAACAACTCATGTAGTATAGGCTAGTAAACCACCTAGCCTGGTATAAGAATCATCTAAAACAATTAGCGTATCGCCACTAGGTTAGGTTTGTATCACAGAGTGTCAGTGATGAAATGGACCACTTGGCTGTTCAAATTTTATAAATAGTTTTTCGATGCTAAGGGAACCTGCATGCAAAGTAAAAGAAATGCATTAGTTCATAAAAACTAAGTAATCATATTGAGACAAGTAGAAAACAATACCTCTTAGGTGGTCACAAGGGAAACTAGTCTTGCCACTCCACCCATTTTTCAAGTAACAAAGTTAAGTCAGCATTATGTATACAACAGTAATCAAATGTTATAATCAATGAGGTATGTAATCAAATACCTAACATACACATCAATGCGTAACCATAGATCCACATAGTAATCAACATCATGAAAATGTAAGTAACACATTAATAAACACATCAAGAAATATGAAGGAAGAACATAAGAACAACTTATGACTTTACAGTACAGTAAATAAAGAACGACACATTCCGCACAAGTTCCAATAATGTCCAGTATAGGTAGTTTTGACTAGCCTAATATTTTTTTTTTCAATTTTTGGGGAAATTACAAGTGGTATCAGAGCCCAGTTTCAACACTAAGAGACCAAATGGGCATACCAAACCTTCGTTGCAAGGAAAATAAAGTATGTTTTAAATTTTCTTAACTAAAAGAAATTTATCTTGTTATTAAAAGTTTGCAATTTCAGGATTCTAAAAGAACTAGTGTAGATCATGAACACTGAAGAAGATAACAAACGACAAGGGAAGTTGAATACCCCCACCCAGGATGCAGAACTGGTGGTGGAACTGAATTATGATATGGTGAAAACCATAAAAAAATTTCAAGAGGACTTGCAAAGCTTTAGAGATGATAATCTGAATGAAAGAAAGGAACAATAAGCAATTAATGAAGCATTGTTGTGAAACATGTTCGAGTACACAGGGTACTCCCAAAAGACCGAACACCTTGAGCAACTGCTTCACACAAATAGATCACAAATCAACACACCGATGTTTGTCACATGTTTAAAACCCTCGAGAGGGAAACATTCCATGGCCCCAGCCAAATAGATACTTAGAGAAATTTATTATGCAAAAGAAATAAAGTTACATGAGCTTCTCATAATCGAAGGACCCTCTATGCTCTTTAAATAGAGATCATAGACCAATCGGGTGTTAAGCCACGGATCAATGGTAGGTATGATTTGAGAGAAGTTGAACCGTTGGATCACTCTATGTCTAGAACATATTGTGACCATCAGATTAGAATATTTACAAACGCATACTAATGCATACTAAAGAAACACACTTTTACCTAACGGATATATTACATAAGTTGATCTTAACTAATTCCTAAGTGTCTAAATATATTAACATCCCCCCTTAAGAACAACTTGGGACAGGATTGAAGTATTTACAAAAGTGACACTATTAAGAGAAGGAAGGAGGCATTAGAGCCTATCCCCCCTTAAGGACACATTCTTGAACTCCTAACATAGACCGAAGTTTAGAAAAATTCGCTTTTGTAAGAGACTTGGTAAAGATGTCTGCAACTTGATCATCTGTAGGGCAATAGAGAACTTCAATAACACTATCATGAACAAGATTTTTGATGAAGTGCATGTGTAGCTCAATGTGTTTGCTGCACTGATGTAGAACTGGATCTTTGGCAATATTTATGGCACTTTGATTGTTGCACCAAAGTGGAGTAGGTTGCTGCTGCTTGAATCCAAAATCTGAAAGGATCTGTCGAAGCCATAAAGCTTCCTGGATAGCATTAATTTCGGCTCGATATCCTGCTTCTGCTGAAGAAAGAGCAGGAGCTTGTTGTTTCTTACAAGCCCAAGTGACAGGTCTAGATCCCAGACTGAAAACATAACCTGCAATAGACTTTTGATCATCAGGATCGTTGGCCGAATCTGAATCAGTGAAACCAATTGAAAAAAGGTTTCCCCCCTGTACTGTAATGAATCCCAAACTGAATTGTACCTTGAATATATCGAAGTATTCTTTTTGCTGCTTTCCAGTGACTTTCATGAGGAGTTTGCATATAACAGGAAAAACGACCAACGGTAAATGAAAGGTCAGGATGATAACGAGTCAAGTATAAAAGACTACCAACAAGCTGATGATACAAGGTGGCATCTACTTCAGGGGAAGTACAAGTGGAAGAAATTTTAACTCTAGACTGGAAGGGAGAAGGGGTTGGTTTACAATCTTCCATGTGGAAGCGACGAAGAAGGTCACAAGCATACTTAGAATGGGAAAGAAATATTCCTTATTTGGTTTGTAAGACTTGGAGACCAAGAAAATAATACAAATGTCCTAAGTCTGACATTTCAAAATTTTGCTTAAGACTGGATTTCACATGGGTTATAAGGTTAGGGTCACTACCAATAAGGATAAGATCATCAACATAAAGAAAAAGTATGATAAGATGGTTTCCTACTTTATTGGTATAGACATTGGGGTCAGAAAGGCATCTAGAAAAACCAGTGTTAAGGAGAAAGCTATCCATTTTGGCATACCAAGCTCTAGGAGCTTGCTTAAGGCCATATAAGGATTTCTTAAGGAGACAGACAAGGCTATAGTTATCCTGAACATATCCAAGAGGTTGTTCCATGTAAATGTCCTCTTGTAAATCACCATGTAAAAAGGCAGACTTGACATCCATTTGATGGACTTCCCAGTTATGTAAGGCTGGAAGGGAAAGAACAAGGTGGATGGAATTCATTTTTGCAATAGGAGCAAAGGTTTCATTGTAGTCAATCCCTTCAACTTGGGAAAAACCTTTGGCAACTAACCTTGCCTTAAGTCTTTCAACACTTCCATCTGATGCATACTTAGTTCTGTTGACCCATTTACATCTAACAAGTTTTTTTCCTTTTGGAAGAGGAACAAGATCCCAAGTATCATTTGCCATTAAGGAACGATATTCTTCATCCATAGCTGCATCCCAATATGGATTTCCTGAAGCTTCTACAAAAGTTTCTGGATCATCATTCTTGGAAACTTGAGCCACAAGAGAAGAGGCTCACTAAAACTGAGAACGTGTTCGACGTTGATCTCTAGGATCACCGGCAAGATCACCAGCTGCTTCACATGTTGAACAGACCCATCAAGGAAGTATTGGCGCTGGTGTAATTGGAGGAACATGAGTAGTCGGAGGTGGATTTTCATCCTCACTGTCATCATCAAAAACTGGAGTTGGAAACCTTCCAAGGAAGTTGGAAGAAGAAGAAGAAGGCATAATCGTTGAATCAGGCTCGCAGACCAAAGATGGCACACGCGCCAAGTTAGGCTCGCAGGCCAAGAGATTTTCATCAAATTTAACATCTCTTCTAATGATTATATCATGTGAATGGGGCTAAAGAAGTCTATAACCTTTTACATCTTATGAATATCCAACAAATATGCACTTTTCACTTTTAGGCTGCAATGCTTTCTGTTTTTCATCCGAAATGTGAGCCCATGCTTCACAACCAAACACATGAAAGTGACTTACATCTGGTTTAATTTTACTCCATGCTTCTTCTGGTGTTATAACTTGTAAAACCTTAGAGGGTGTGTGATTAACTATGTAATTTGCACAATTTATGGCCTCAGCCCAATATTGAAGACTTAGTCCCTTAGATTGGATCATGCAATTAGCCATTTCTTTTAAAGTGCGGTTCTTCCGTTCAGCTACACCATTTTGTTGTGGTGTATATTGAACAGTGTGCTGTTGTTGGATTATTTATTCAGTGCAGAAAGTAGTGAACTTATTGTTAACATATTATCCTCCATTGTCAGATATCAACTTAATAATTTGATGACCAAATTGTTTTTCAACAAGGGCCTTATAGGCCAAGAACATGTTAAATACTTCACTCTTAAGTTTTAGGAAGTAAACCCAAGTGCATTTGGAGTAGTCATCAATGAAATTTAAGAAACATTTGAAACCAGAAAAGGAAGTAGATGGAAGAGGACCACACAAGTCACTATGCACAAGCTCCAAGGGAACCAAGGTGTGTCAAGAGGCACATTTGTCAAAACTGGCCCGATGATGTTTTCTGAGTACACAACTAGAACAAACACCATCCTTGCAAGATACCATCGGAATACCAATCACCATATTGTCTTTACATAGTTGTTGCAATGAGCGGTAATTTAAGTGACCAAATCGCTCATGCCAAAGTTTGCTCAAGTTATCACTATGAGCAACAAAAAATGAAGGAAAAGGTGATGACCCAAAGTTGTTAAATTTGTACAACCTGGCAATATCATCAACAGTTTCAGTAGCAAGGACATTTTGAGGATTTTTAAAATCCTTGATTACAACTTGGTGAGGTGTAAACGTCCCAGTTTTACCTTCACCTGAGTGAGTAATTTGATAGACTGATAACAAATTGCAGTAAATTTTTGGAACACATAGTACATCACTGAAATGACCATTTTATACTGGAACTATTCCATATCCTACAACACTTAGATATCTATCATCACCAACAAATATTTGTTTGGTGTTACATTCATGCATATTAGAAAATATGGCTTAATCATTAGCCATATGATAAGATGCTCCAGAATCAATGAGCCATTCATTTGAAGTAGAAGAAGAAGATGAAGCATAAGAGTAACCAGAAGCACAAAGTGCATGTCCATGAGAGTTAGATTATGAAGACGAATCTAGGCTGATGTGGTGCTTCTTCATTGCTGCTTCCAAGGCTGCCATCTTCTTGAAACACTTAGATTCATCATGATTATCTTTCCCACAAAAATTACAATGACGCATGGTCTTCTTTCCTTTTGGCTTGGATCCTTTGTCATTTTTTAAAGAAGGAGCTGACTGAGAGGGTTTGGGACCCTTGTTGTTTGGCTTATTATTGCAAAAATTATGTTTCTTGGGAGGCTTAGACTTTTCTTTCTGTTGAGACAATAAGGCTTTCCCAGATGTATCTGCATTGTTAATTATTTCAAGATGAATGAGCTTATCTTTCTCTCTAATTAAGGAATCACAAAAGGATTCAAGACTAGGCTCTTGATAGCTAGCTGTAGTCAAGGATTATTTCATGGAGTAGAATGTAGATACAAAAACAGAATATGCAGGTCCAAGTTTGGAAAGAATATGATAAATACATTGTTTGTCTTCTTTCTTAATCTTACATTCTGCACATAAGAGTCTAAGATTTTTATACTTAGATAAATAGTCTTGAATGCATGAGAAATCATTTGGATTCAAGGAAAGCAACTCATTCTCAAGTTTATGACCCTCAATTTCATTGTGTTTACCAAACACAGATTCCAACTTTTCTCAAGCTATATCCAGTTCATCAATTTCAGATATGTGGAATCACAAATCAGTAGAGATTGACATCCCAATCAATCCACGATATTCATCACATCTATTTTCCCATTTAATTGTCTTATCATCATCACTGGGTTTTGTTTCTTTCCCTGAGGTTATCCTGAAAAGTCCCCTACTTCGTAGAACATCCTCCATACGAGATTTCCACGAGAAATAGTTAGAACTTGTAAGTATAATATCACAAGGGGCAGCCATACTATAAAATAATGGCTGAAAGAACAGAAACTAACTGTTTGGAAGCCAAGAGGTCAAAAAAATATGCGGTTTAAAAAAAAATGACACTTAAAACATATTCTAGATGATGAAGTTATGCTTGATCAAAGAAAATGTTGAAGATGTCATCAATAGTGACATGGCAAATATTAATTTGACAAACTAAAAAAAACAACCCCCCTCTTCCCAAGATCAACCTTTAACAATCACTTTACAATAAAGTTGCTTTTAAGTGAATCATTTTTTGTAGAATAAGTGATGTTCACTTTTACAATAATGTTACTTTTAAATAGTGCAGCAATAAATTAAAAGACTTAAGTGACTCACTTTTTATTTTGTTTTATTTATGTGAGATGCATTTTTACAATAAAGTAACTTGAAAATAGAAATTGCATGCACTAAAAAGTAGCGACTTGAACTTAAACTCAAGACTTATTAAGGAATAAAGCAAGTTTGGACCAAATGAGCTAAGTTTAAAAGGTACTTAAAATAATGGAAAGAAGAAAGGGGATTTTTTTTTTTACTCTTTTCTCTCATTCTCTGTGCTTGCCTTCTTTTCCTGCAAATCACAAAAAAACCGAAAAACCAAAAGAATGGGGTTATATCTTGGTTAGCTTACCTGAAAAGTCTACGTTTTAAAGTTTTCTCGTTGTTTCTGATTTGCCATGATCGCACAAGGTGCACGACAAAGAGCAAACGTAGCCGAGAAGACAAGAAAAAAAAACTTTCTCTTACTATTTTTTATTTGCCCCGATTGTGCAAGGTACACAAAAAAAAACATACGCAGCCAGGGAAGGCAATAGTCCGAGACTAAAACAGTAAAGATCTAATAATAAAACTGATAAAATATGAGAGATTTAAAAAAAAAACAAATATGTGACTGTAACATTATACCTTCATATTTGTCGAAATGGATGTTTCTGGAACAAATAGAAATAGTTTTCGATGAAACGAAAACTATTTTCCAATGTAAACGGTGGTCTGGAAACAATGGAACAGCTCCCATGGTCCAAAAATGCACAAAAAATCTAGAACCATAAATTATTTGAAATTTTCGGCAACACCGGTTCCAGATTTTGATCAAAACAGAAAGTGGCTTTTCATAAACGCTCTGATACCATGTTCGGGTACACAGGGTACTCCCAAAAGGTTGAACACCTTGAGCAACCGCTTCACACAAATATATCACAGATCAACACACTGATGTTTGTCACATGGTTAAAACCCAGTGAGAGGGAAACAATCCATGGCCCCAGCCAAATAACTACTTGGAGGAATTTATTATGCAAAAGAAAGAAATTTACATGAGATTCTCACAATCGATCAACTAGCCAATGACCCTCTATGCTTTTTAAATAGAGATCATAGACCAATCGGGTGTTAATCCATGGATCAATGGTAGGTATGATCTAAGAGAAGTTGAACCGTCGGATTACTCTATGTCTAGAACATATCATGACTGTCAGATTAGAATATTTACAAATGCATACTAAAGAAATACACTTTTACCTAACGGATATATTACACAAGTTGATCTTAAATAACTCCTAAGTGTCTAAATATCCTAACAAAACATGACAGGAGGAATCCTGTAGGGAAAACCCACTCATTCCACGAACATGTTCAAGAAGGAACCTTATCATAAACAGGGAAGTGTCCCAAGAGAAGAAGGAAAAGAGGAACACACCCCTGAACCTCCAGAAGGAGATTATCATAGTCCTTCCAGTGATGAAACTCTTTCTCCATGCAGAAAGAAACAAAGAAGTGATGACAATCTCCAAGGGGAGTTTAGGAAAAATAAGAGCCCTAACCTATGAGGGAGAAGTGAACATGGGGGGGAAAGCTAAAGAGTGGCTGTTGGGTATGAAAAAATATTTTTGAGTACATAACTACTCTAGAGAAATGAAGGCTCGACCGACCATCTATAATTTAAATGGCAAAGCAGCAAGATGGTGGAGAGACTTGAAGCATACCAAGAAAGATGAGGTAAGAGAAATACAATAGAGTAATTTTTGTAAGATTTTTCAAGAAAAATATATGTTGAAAAGATTCTTCGACAGAAAAGTGAAAGAGTTTCATGAGTTATGTATGGGATCCATGACTATGGATTAGTTTATTAACATATTTTTAAATCTGTTACAATATGTGCCATACATCCAGGACGAGAAGGTAAAAACACAACACTCTTTAGGATGTCTTCCTCCCAACTTTCGAAAAAGGATTGAGTTTGAAATGCCTAAAACCTTGGACACGACATTGGACAAAGCTAGGCTTTGCTATGAGCATGGACAGTTGAGGCAAGAGAACCTAAATAGAAACATAGATAAGTCTAAGAACTTCTCTGGCAACCGCAAACTAGGTTTCAACCCACCACTGTACAGAAAACAGAACAATATTTCTCCAGCCAATAAGAACTTCAACAAATCAGGTACAAAGCCATATGTACCAGCTCCAAATATTAACAGATCAGGAGCAAATGGGGGAGCCAATGTTGTCCCGCTGCAAATTAAATGCTGGAAATGAAAAGGGCCTCATTATGCCCGATATTGTAAGAACAAGACAAATGGGGTCTTGCACAACTTACAAGAGGAACCAACAGTAGAGGACATATATGGAACACTGCAAATTTATGCAGCTTTGGATGACCAATAGGCAGAACATCAAGCTACCATGGTTGAGATAGAAGGGAAGATCTTGAACACTTCTATTTCAATACTGATTCACCCCGGTGCTTGCTGAAGCTATGTATTGCCTAAAATTGTTGATGTATGTAAACTAGGAAAACTAAAAGATGATAAACCTTGGCTGGTACAATTAGCCACAGGTACGGAATGGAAGGTTTCAGAAATAGTTAAAGATTGTGAGGTAAACCTGACTGGTTTTCCTACGAAAGTAAACCTGAACATCCTACCTTTAGGATCATATGATATACTTATCGGCATGGACTCGATGGAACAATGCCATGTCATGTTTGATTTCTTACACATGTCGATCTTGTGTATAGATAGCTAAGGGAATTAAGTGAAGATTCAAGGGATACCAAAGAAAGTTTCTGTAAGGCAGGTATCTGCCTTACAAGCAAAGAAGTGCATTAGGAAAGGTTGCAAGTTGTTTGCAGTAAATATCTGAGACATAGAGGTTGAGAGAGAACAACAAATAGAGGAATTCTCAGTTCTTGTAGAATTCAAGAATGTATTTTTTGAGGAGATCCTAGGATTACCTTTGAAACGAGGCCTAGACTTTTCCATAGAATTGACACTAGGATCAGTTCCAGCTTCAAAATCCCCTTACCGCATGAGTGCACCAGAGTTGGTGGAACTCAAAATGTAGTTGCAGGAATTGATAGAGAAAGGATATATTCAACCAAGCGTGTCCCCTAGGGGATCATCGATGCTTTCCATGAAAAATAAGGACGGTACGATGCAGATTTGCATCGATTACCGTCAGCTTAACAAAATGACTATCGAGAACCGATACCCACTCCCTAGGATCAATGACTTGTTCGATCAAATAGGAGGAGAAAAGATCTTTTCAAATATCAACCTACGATATAGGTACCATCAGGTATGGATTTGCGATAAAGATATTCACAAAACCTCCTTTCGTACAAGGTACGGGAACTACGAGTTAGTAGTAATGTCGTTCGGGTTGACCAATTCACCTGCAAAATTTATGTGTATGATGAACAGTATATTAAGTAAATATCTGGATAAATCAGTTTTGGTATTTATAGACGAAATCCTAGTTTACTCTAAGAGTAAAGAGAAGCATAAGGAACACCTTCACATAGTGCTACGGGTGTTATGAGAACACCATCTCTATGCCAAGTTTAGTAAATGTGATTTTTCTAAACCACAGATATAGTACTTGGGTCACATCATCTCTAAGACAGGGATAGTTGAGGACCCAAAAAATATTAGAGCCATAAAATATTGGCCTACCCCTACTATTGTCACCAACATTAGGTCCTTTTTGGGATTAGCCGGATATTATTGAAAGTTCATTGAGAACTTCTTGAGAATATATTGTCTCATGACCGCTTTGCAAAAGAAGGAAAATATGTTTTTATGGACAACCAAGTACAAGGAAAGTTTTCAAAAGCTTAAGCAACTTTTGACGACCACACCGATACTACGAATTGCGGATCCCAATGGGGATTTCGTTGTTTTTCATAGATGCAAGCAAGGAAGGGCTCGAAGGAGTCCTCTTGCAGAACGATTATGTAATCTGTTATGAATTGTGAAAGTTAAAAGAACATGAGCAGAACTACCCCACACATTATCTTGAGTTGGCTACCATAATTCATGCTTTGAAGATTTAGAGGCACTACCTCATAGGAAGGAAATTCCTTCTGAAGACAGACAATATGAGTATAAAGTATTTATTCGAGGAGCCAAATATGAATTCTAGGAAAGCCAGATGGTTGGATTTCTATAGTGAGTACGATTTCAAACTAAAGCATGTTAAGGGCAAAGAGAACAAGATTGATGATGCTTTGAGTCGACGAACTCATATGATATATGAGTTGACTTTAAGTCAAACCGATTCATATTTACACGAAAGGATTAGAATGGCTAACAGAGTTGACCCTTTCTATGTAGAAATCTTCAAGAAAGTCCAAGAGAACAGGTTGTTTCAACAACAAAAAGGGTACAAGGTAGACCAAATAGGACTGCTATGGTCCAAGGAGAGATTCTACGTTCTAGAAGGATGGGACAGTCGGTCTAGCATCCTCATAGAATTTCATCGGACACCCTACTCGGGGCATCCGAGATGTCAAAAGATGATATCCACCGTTAAGAGACACTTTTTCTAGCCTATGTCAAAGGTCGACATTGCATTATTTATCATGAAAGGTCAGGAATGCCAGCTAGTCAAAGCTGAGCATCATCATCCTTCAAGATTGCTGAAGCCATTACCCATTCCAGAATAGAAGTGGGAAGTCAATAGTATGGATTTTATCACTGGTTTACCTAAGATTAATAAACAAAATGATTCTATTTTTGTAGTAGTTGACAAATTGTCAAAAGCAACACACTTCAATCCAGTGAAGTCGAACTACAAGGCAGTACACATTGTCGATATATTCTTGAAGGAGATATTTATATTGCACAGGATACCCAAGGCAATCATCTTAGATTAAGATACTAATCTTACCAGAAATTTTTGGAGATATTTATTCTCTGGATTAGAGACGCGGTTGAAATTTAGTATTGCTTATCACCTGCAGACAGACGGGAAAATAGAAAGGGTAAACCAGATTTTTGAGGACATGCTTAAGATGTATGTCATGAACAACCCCACCAAGTGGGAATACTACCTGCATCTCGCAGATTGCATGTAACAACGGTTACCAAACTTCCGCCAAGATGAGTCACTTTGAGGTACTCTATGGATGGAAGTGTAGAACACCTGTTACTTGGGATAGCCCGATGGATTGGCTCATGTTAGGGCCTGACTTGTTAAAGGACTTGGAATAGTTGGTTACCAAGGTCCAGGTGAACCTTAAAGAAGCACAAGACTGCCAGAAAAGCTACGTGGATAAGAAAAGAAAATATAAAGATTATCCAATAGGCGACCATGTCTACTTGAAAGTAAAAGCAAAATGGAGCTCGTTGAGCTTGGGAAGGTGTGGTAAGTTAGAAACTAATTTTTATGAACCATTTGAAATATTAACCAAGAGAGAGCTAATGGCATATGAACTAGCATTACCCACACACATAAGAGTCCATAATGTTTTGGATGCATCATTATTAAAGAAATATGTTTATAATACTAAACATGTGATTGATTGGTCCTTATTATAGGTGAAACCTGAAGGGGAGTTTTCCCCTGAACCTCTTCATATATTGGACAAGAGAGAGGTGCATCTCATGAAGTGTACCATAGTCCAGTTGAAAGTGAAATGGAAGCACTTCAAAGCCGATGAGGCGACTTGGGAGAATGAAGCCACAATGGGAAAGGCTTACCCCGCTTTGTTTCACGATGTCATTCCAAGTCCCTAGAACACCAGGGACGGTGTTGCTCTAAACAGGAATAGGCTTAATATCCCAAATTTTAGACCTAACACTTATGGGCATGAGCCCCATTGATTATGATGTTACCTTAATGTTTTATTTTGATATATTGTGTCAAATACCCCACTGCATATGAACATGATGATTTGTTTGATATATTGGGAGTAAGCCAATTGCATATGATATATATATATGTTTTCTTGTGTTGGGCGTGGACCCTGAAGCAAATGGTTGATGAGATTTTCCGTGTTGAGCGAGGAGCTCTGGAGCACATGGGTAAATTGATGTTTTGTGTTGAGCAAGAAGCTCTGGAGCACATGAGTACTTATATTTGTGTTGAGTGATAAGTTCTAGAGAGGATGAGTTTTGAGACATTTTTGTTGAGCATGAAGCTCTGGAGCACATGAAAAGATAAATTGGAAGTTTTGGGCATAAGCCCTGGAGCTTTCCATGTTGATGTTGAGCATAAGCTCTTGAAAATCGGATCCTTGGCCATTGTATCCCTAGGTGTATCCTACAAGTACATCCTAGCATTCATGTTGAGTGAGGAGCTCTGGAATTACACTAAGTTTGTAACTCATTTTTTATAGTGTTGAGTATGGGCTCTGGATAAGCTCTAGGAGTTATGGAAAAGAATTAATGATTCTCAAGTGAAAACAACTTGAGTAAAATATTGATCTCATCTGACTTATTTCTAAGTGACTAAATGAAATCTTGAATTTTTGTATCTCATCAAGTACTGAATAACTACCATGTTATACAAGGGAATCCAACATCCAAGGATGTTTAAAGTTTATTTAGAGCCTATACTCAACGCTAAGAAACAGGGAGTTACAAATTAGTGTAATTCCAAATCTCCTTGCTTAACACTAATACTAGGATGTATTTGTAGGATACACCTAGGGATATAATGACCAAGGATCCGATGTTCTAGAGCTTATGCTCAACACAAAATGTTTCATAACTCATGTGATCCAGAGCTTCTTGTTGAACACAAACATCAAATACTCATGTGCTCCAGAGTCTCTCTCTCAACACAAACATCAAATACTCATGTGCTCCAGATCCTCTCGCTCAACACAAACATCAAATACTCATGTTCTCCAGAGCTTCTCGCTCAACACAAAAATCAAATACTCATGTGCCTCAGAGTGCGCGCTCAACACAAATATCCCATCAATTATGTGCTTCAGGGTCCACACCCAACACATGAAATCATATACATAAAGCATATGAATTTGTCTTACCGCCAATATATCAAACAAATCATCATTCTCATGTGAAGTGGGGTCTTATGCCCAATATACAAAATAAAATATCAAAGCAACATCACATGCAATGGGATTTATGCCCATAAGTGTCAGGTCAAAAATTCAGGATATTACATCCCTCCCAGCTAAGAACAACACCGTCTGTGGTGTTCTAGGGACTAGGAGTGAGATCATGAAACAAAGCGGGGTAAGACTCTCTCATGGTGGCTTCATTGTCCTAAGTATCCTCATCAGCCTCAAAGTGATTTCATTTCACTTTCAACTAGAATATGGTGCGCTTCTTGAGCTGCATCTCTCTCTTGTCTAGTATATGAAGGGGTTCAAGTACAAACTCCCCTTCAGGTTCCACCTATAACAAGGCCCAATCAATCACATGTTTAGTATCATATACATATTTCTTTAATAAGGATGCATGGAAAAAATTATGAAGTCTTATGTCAACAGGTAAAGCTAGTTCATATTCCATTGGCCCACTATTGGCTAGTATCTCAATGGGTCCACAAAATCTTGGTGCCAAATTTCCGCACCTCCCAAAGCTCAATGAGCTTCTATTTTCTTTTACTTTTAAGTAAACATGGTCGTCTATCTGATAATATTTATCTCTTCTTTTCTCTATCTGATAATCTTTATCTTAATCTTTTCTTTTCTTTTGTGAGTATGGGATCTGAATAAAAGAAAAGAAAATATAAATATTATCTGATAGGTGATTATGTTTACTTAAAAGAAAAAGCAAATATAATCTCATTGATCTTGGGGAGGTGCGAAAAGTTGGCACCAAGATTTTGTGGACCCATTGAGATACTGGCCAATAGAGGGCCAATGGAATATGAACTAGCTTTACCTGCTCACATAAGACTTCATAATTTTTTCCACGCATCCTTATTAAAGAAATATGTATATGATACTAAACATGTGATTGATTGGTCCTTGTTACAGGTGGAACCAGGTGGAACCTGAAGGGGAGTTTGTACTTGAACCCCTTCATATACTAGACAAGAGAGAGATGCAGCTCAGGAAGTGCACCATATTCCAGTTGAAAGTGCAAAGGAAGCACTTTGAGGCCGATAAGGCTACTTATGAGAATGAAGCCACCATGAGAGACGCTTTCCCTGCCTTGTTTCATGATTTCATTCCTAGTCCCTAGAACACCACAAACGGTGTTGTTCTTAGCGAGGAGGGATGTAATATCCCAAATTTTTGACCTGACACTTATGGGCATAAGTCCCATTGTATGTGATGTTGCTTTGATGTTTTATTCTTTATATTGGGAATAAGACCCCACTGCACATAAGAATGATGATTTGTTTGATATATTCTGCGTAAGACAAATTCATATGCTTTATGTATATGATTTCATGTGTTGGGTGTGGACCCTGAAGTGCATAATTGGTGGGATATTTTTTTTGACCGCGAGCTCAGAGGAACATGAGTATTTGATGTTTGTGTTGAGTGAGAGGTTCTAGAGCACATGAGTATTGGATGTTTTTGGTGAGCAAGAATCTCTTGATCACATGATTTATGAAACCTTTTGTGTTGAGCATGAAGCTTTGAAGCACATGAAAAGATAAGAATTGGAAGTGTTGGGCATAATCCTCGGAGCATTCCAAGTCGATGTTGAGCATAAGCTCTAGAACATTGGATCCTTGGCCATTGTATCCCTAGGTGTATCCTACAAATACATCCTAGCATTAGTGTTGAGCAAGGAGCTTTGAAATTGCACTAAGTTGTAACTTCTTGTTTCTTAGCGTTGAGTATAGGATTTGAATAAACACTAGGAGTTATTGAATCATTTTTTCTAGATCATCTAGATCTAGGTTTTTGATATCCATAGCCTCAATATCATCCGCCATCATATCCATGTTAGTTTTATGTTCCATGGGGTTTAGATGGGATTGCTCTTTTTCCCCCTTGTCTACTTCATTTTTTACGATAACCTTGTGTGATCCATCAGTGTCGATATTGACCTGCACTTGCTCAAATTGGAGAACATCAAAAGCGTTGGAAGTTTTTTTTTTAATTTTTACCTTCGGGACTTGTTTTTCTTTATTGTTATTTTTTTCACGAAACTTTGGTAAAGTCGTCTGCATCTTTAACTTCTTTTCCTTTATGTTGGATTGTTGGGTTTTTTTTAGGACATTCTCTGAACAAGTGTCCATGTTGATGACAACACCTACATTTGAAGGGTATATGTTCATAGTCTAGGAGATCGAACCAATCTTCATCATCCCGGCATAGATTGATGCCTTCAGGTAAGTCTTCTATTATGTCCATCTATACACAAATGCTGGCGTATGATGTGTACCTCATTTTCTTGGTTTGCTTTACTATTTTGACAAATTCTCCAATTGTGTTCCTTAGGGCCTCCATAATAATTTCATGCCAGTACTCCGAGCGAAGGGAATATAACCCGATCTAGATCAGAACATAGGCCAGATCCTCTTTCTCTGGACTGAACCTTTCTTTCCAAGGTTTCCCAAAAAGTCCTATAGAATTGAAGAAGTGCAGTCCTCAATCAAATATTTTATTTCTATCTTTGAGGTTCAAGAAAACAACCGTGAAGAAACCATTTCCCCCCAGATGGAGATCATACTATCCCAGTGGTTTCCAAGTGAGATTAATCCACCATAGGAGGGATTTATCTAAGGGCCATATCCCTACAAATTTACCAATAAGGGCGTGATCCTTCATGTGTTGAATGTGTCAACAGATACCTTCAGCTTGGATTTGCAGAGTGGGGACTTCTATTTCTTTTAGAATTCATTTTCCTGTGCCTTTCATGGTAGACGCTCCTTTCTCCTTTCTGTCTTCCTCTTTGTGATTTTCTGCCATTTTTTAAATAGACGCATCGTATGATTCTGTGGCTTGGTTGTTGTCCACTATCTCTATTTGGGAGGGATTTGAATCCCCCCCTGGGTTCCCCATTGTCGAGCATCTCCTGCCAAAAAAAGGGGGTTCTGTGAGTGTTGTTTACAGGGGAAAATCATGTGCAGTGATGCATTTAGCAGATACCCTTGTCAAAGCCTTCGGAAGACCTTCATGAGTCCATCGTCGCATCCGTCTATCCTAACGCATCAACCTCAACTATCACCAATATTTTATCCCAACCATTTAAAATTATTATTTACATGAAAAAACATAATTAATATCATTAAATATTTTGATATTTTAAAATATTTAAATGGTTACACTTTATCAACAATAACAATATACATCTTTCTTGATTAAAACCGAGAGAGGAAGGTGGCGTGGAGAGGGAGGTGTGGGGAGAGGTCAATTTCTAGGGTTGGACGTTTTGGCTGAATGTAGGGTAGCTAGGCTGCACTGGTCTGCACGCAGGCACTGATTCAGGGCCTCCTGTGGAGGATCATGGATTCCATGGGGCCTGGAGGTCCCAATTCGATGGAAAGGAATTCAAAAAAAGGAAGGGAGAAGCAGGATGGTGGTGGAGATGGCGTTGGGAGGCATGCAGAAACCGGGTGAGGAAAGAATTTTGGCTTGGGGGGCTGTTTTCCAAAGACCACCACTATTCAAGCTATTCAAATCAGATCTGAGATGGTTAGAGGTAAGATAAAACTTTGGAAGGAGAAGGCCCTAATTGGGAAATTTGTGGGGATCTGGCCAAAGGAGAAATATCTGGTTAAATGGATAAACAGTGTGTGGAACCCTTAAGGGCATTATGATCTGCAACTGGGATTGAAGGGTTTCTTCACTATTATCTTTTTCAACCAGGAAGACAGAGATAGAGTCATGGAGGGAGGCTCGTATTTTTTCTTATCAGCTGGGTTATACCTTCGACCATGGAAGGAACGTTTTAAACTAGAAACAGAAGGCATGATGGTTGCCCCTTTTTGGATTCTCCTTTTCTCACTTCCAGGTGAATACTGGGATCTGGATACATTAAAGGACACAGGAAACACCCTTGGGGAATTCTTAAAAGTAGCAGAACAAAATAAGTTCCAGAGGTATACCTCCTTTTCCTGGATTTGTGTCTATATGGACCTCTCCAAAGAACTCTCAAAAGCAATTAGTTTAAACTAGGAAGATGAGGAGTGGATTTAGCCCATAGACTATGAGAAACTCCCCTTCTGGTTCCAACACTGTCATGACTATGGTCATCTCAAGAGGAACTATCCCAAACTAAGCCTTGGGGTTGGAACATTTGACCAACGTCAGGAAAATGAAACAGAAATGGATGGGTTCACACAAGTAAAAAATAGACATAAAAGCAAGGTCGATGGGACATCCAATACAAAGAAGGAGCAGGTGACAAGGTGTAGCGATCCAAAAATTCTTTTTAGGTGCTGGGGAGGGAGATTGAGGAAGGGGACATCACTAAAGAAAAATTTGTAGCAGAGCAGCATGAAGGATTGATCAAGGCCCCAAAGGAGTAGGATGTGCAGCAGATGGACATGACTAAGGAGGAAGAAGGTGATGATATGGAATTGGGCAAGCTAGATCTGGATGCGATTGAGGAAGAATGTGGGAAGAAGGGACAGGGTTATGTCTCCCGACGCCAGATTGAACTCCTTCAAGAGGCTGTCATAAGAACTTGTGCCCATGAGAGTCTAGGGATTGACCTAGAACCACAAAAGGGAAGGAAGAGGAAATCTCTGGAAGAGGAGTTAAGAAGGGGATGAAAGACGAACAAGAAACGTATTGGTGCGGTAGGTGTTAGACTCACTGAATCTAGCCAATATCTAACAATCAAGGAGGACTTCTTTAAAGTTAATAAGGTGTTTCAATGAAGCTCATATCTTGGAATATAAGGGGGTGTAGCAACCCCAGGAAGTGGAAAACCCAAAATAGGAAAATCAGGCAGGAAAACATATATATCCTTTTCCTCCAAGAAACTAAATGTAGCCTTGAGGGCTTGGAGAAAACTAGGGACAAAATTTGGAAAGGAAGTCACCTAATGGCCCTAGATGCTACTGGACAAGCGGGTGGAGTTGCGATTCTTTGGAAACTAGGGGTTGTGGAACTCTCTGAATGGAGAGCAAACAAGTTTGCTCTTATGGTAGACTTTTGCATCATTGATTCGGGAGTGAAGGGATCGTTGGGGAATGTTTATGTCCCCAGCAGCTTCCTTGAGAAGAAGACCTTCATTGACTTCCTTAGCTGGCTCAAGGACCAAACTGAGGCTCGAAATTGGGTGATCAGAGGGGATTTCAACCTTATTGCCAACCTAGGGGAAAAGAAGGGTGGTAGAAGAATTTTTGGATAAATATCAAGAAGCCTTCTGCGCGTTCCTAGCTCAAAGTCCCCTAATGGACCTAGAGACGAGCACTAGGTGGTTCACTTGGAATAATAAGAGGGGGGGGAGCACCTGGTGGCCTCTCGCCTTGATCGATTCTTGGTTTTAGAGAACATTATTCATAGTACAGGGGAAATTGTGGCTGATGTTCTCCCTACAGAAGGCTCTAATCATCGGCCCATTTGCCTCTCCTAGGATTGGTCAAGTTCCTCTATGGGCAAGCCGCTTCGATTTGAGCAGTTCTAGATGGAACATAAAGACTTCAAGGACCTTGTCAATCAATGGTAGCACGAGTTGGTTTCCCTCCATGAACATTTATGTACCGTTTCAGCAAAAACTGAAGGCCCTGAAATCCAAAATATGCACGTCGAATAGGGAGGAATTTGGGAATATATTTGAGGACAAAAAAGGTTGTTAAGTGAGCTAGACCTCATAAATAGAAAGGGCATGGAATAAGGTTGCTAGACCTTATGAGTCAAATTGAGGCAAGGGAAAGGCAGGAAGGAATATTTTGTCAACAAAAGTATAGGGTTAAGTGGTTGCAGGAGGGAGAAAGAAATAGAAATTTTTTCTATAATTCGGTGATTCAGAATAGGAGCAGTTCTAGAATCCAGAAACTAAGGAAAAGGGACGGCAGTAGAGTGGAAACCAAAAGGGAGATAGAGGCAAATCTCATGCAGCATTTTACAAATATTCTCAGTGAGGATGGAGGGGATAGAGGTAGGGATATAGGACAAATCACATGCCTAATCCCAAGGGCAGTCACTAGAGAAAACAATGAGATGCTAACAAAACCGATGGTGATGGAAGAGGTAGAGGATGTACTCAATCAAATGGACCTAGGGAAATATCCAGGCCCGAATGGATTCACCTCCAATTTTTTCCACTACTTCTGGGATCTCGTCAAAGAGGAGGTCCTTGAGATCGTGGAGGAATCCAGAAATAAGAAGGGAGTACTCAAAGCATTTAATGCAACCTTCCTAAACTTAATCCCCAAGGAGGTAGGGGCAGACAGTCTAAACAAATTTCTACCAATGGCCTTATGTAATGTTATCTACAAAATCATCTCCAAGGTAATTTCTAATCGCCTAAAACCTCTCCTTCCCAAGCTTATCATCCCAGCGCAATCGGGGTTTGTTGAACGAATACAGATTCTGGAGGGGGTCATTCTTGTTCATGAGGTGCTCCACTCGCTTAAAATCACGAGGCAACCAGGTATGATGATCAAGCTATATATAGAAAAGGCTTATGACAAATTGAATTAGCAGTTTATGGGGAAAATGTTGGAGGCCTATGGATTTTTCCAGGGATGGGTGGAATGGGTCATGGGCTTAGTCACAACCCCCTTCTTCAACATCCTCCTTAATGGATCGTTGACTAGTACTTTCCATCCAACTCATGGTATCAAAAAAGGTGATCCTTTGTCCCCTTTCCTCTTCATTCTTATGGCTGAAGGCCTGAGCCTCCTTATCATGTCATAGACGGAGAGAGGAGAACTCAGAGGGTTAAAAGTCCATGATGGAATGACACCTCAGACTCGTCAGCAATTTGTAGATGATACCGTGCTCATGGGGCACCCTTCAGTCCAAGAAGCACAAAGCTTCAAAAACAGCCTGAACCTCTTTGCTAAGGCCTCAAGCTTGGATGTCAACCCAAACAAATCACAGGTCCTTTTTGTGAGCACTACCCCAGCCACTTAGAGGAACATCATTCAGATCCTGGGTTTCTCGAAAGGATCTTTTTTCGTCTAAGTATCTGGGAATACCCCTCGGGGTGGGGAGGCTAAAGAAAACATCCTGGCAGGAACTCCTAGATAGAACAAAGTAGAAGCTCTGAAGTTGGGTACTCCAACCCCTTAAACTTCCCCAGCAGGTTGATCCTGGTTAAAACTGTCATGCAGGCTATGCCCGTCTACCTTTTCTTGATTTTGTTAGCTCTTAAGTCTATCCTCAAGAAAATTCGAAGTCTGGAACGAAAATTTTTGTGGGGTCGTAGAGAGGCAAAATCTAAATTTTTTCTGGTCTATTGGGAGGATATATGTTTCCCAAAGGAGCAAGGAGGATTGGGGCTCAGAGATCCTGAAGTTATGACTGATATCCAGGGAAAAAAATTCTGGTGGCGATGGGTAAATCATTTATCTGAGCCTTGGGCCAAGCTATGGCACATTAAATATGCTCATGACAGGCCCATCCATTAATTGATTAGGTTCAACGAGGTATTGAGTGGGTCCCCCATATGGACGAAAGCGTTGACTGGTAGGATTATTGTTCAAGATCATAGCTTCTGGGAGATCAGGGATGGTAGCAATGCCAAATTCTGGGATGACTCATGGAATCAGCTTTCCATCCTTGGGAGAGATTCGAGATGGATTCATTTTAACGATAATGCCATTGAGGAGGGAAAGGTTCAGGTGAACCAATCTTGGTTTATCAGAAATCTAGAAGATCAAAGACAATGGGATTTTCAGGAAAAACCTGAGCTTACAAGTGTGGATGATTGGGGGGCTTTCCATGAAGAAATGCTCAAATACTTCATCAAGGTTAAGGAAGGCTTAGATATATTAAGGTGGGGATATATAGATAGGGGTTCCTTTAGCATAAAGAAAGCTTACAATATCAGACTGGGAAACCATGTGGAGGATGAAGAAATTTGGAAGAAGATATGGACCTTGAATCTTTGGCCCAAGGTAGCACTTTTCATGTGGCTAGTTTTCAGGAAGGATCCTGACCAACGAAAACCTGAAACGATGTGGTGTGCAGGGACCCTCTTAATGTTGTCTGTGCTATCAAGAGGAGGAATCCATGGGTCACCTCCTGGATAAGCGCACATTCGTAGCTTCCATATGGGACAAAAGGGCGATGGAGTTCAAAAGAAGCGATAAGAGGCGTGGCCAACCATCCCAAACCCTAAAAGAGTGGCACCCAAAAACCTTTAAGAACTCAATCATTAGAACTATGTGGGACACCTTTTCGGGCATGGCCATGTGGTGTCTGTGGAAAGAACGGAACGCTAGGATCTTCAGGGATCAATGCAGAGATACGGAGATGGTGTGGAAGATAGTGAAGGACAACCTACTATCATCCATCTGGAGCATGCAATTACATGATCAGGATAAGGTAATCCCCACCGAAGAAAATCAGATTGCTGTGAGTTGGGGACTCGACATCTCTCAGATGGCTGGCTTGCAAAGATGTGACAAGATATGCAAGCTATCTAGCCCAAAATTCTGGTCTGGCCCTCCCCCTTAGGTTTTTAAGATTAACTTTGATGGAACCTCCAGGGGAAATCCTGGGCCTACGGGATACCATAGGACTATGCTATGACCATGATGGATGAATTATGAGTGTTTTTTTGGGAGCAATTGGTATGGACACTAATAACTCAGCTGAATTAGAAGGTATGATACGCGGTTTTGAAGTTTTGATCAGAGGTGGTTACTTCCCTGCGATCATCGAGGGAGACTCGAGAATCCTTATCCATATGGCCAAATCAATGGTGAGTGGACAGGCCTATGAAAAGGTATCCTCTGGCTAACACCTTGCCAGTAGGTTAGACTACCTTCGCACCCTCCTCCTTTCTCACACAGCGGTTTCCTTTTTCCATGTCATACATGAGCCCAACAAAGAAGCTGACTTTCTAGCCAACGCCAACGTGGAAGGTGAACCGGGTTTTTGATGTGACAGACTGGAGGCATTGGGGACGGAAGAATGGGCCCAGCATTGGAGACAAGTGGCCTCTAGGGACTTGGACAGTAGGCCACAGGTGGCTCGTTCGGAGGATGGTAGGACAGATGGGGACAAGAGGAGGGAGCACGCCTAAGCGAGATCCTCTTAAATGCTCCGTGGGAGATGCGGGCTAAATGATCGTGTCGAATTGTGGTTTTCCTTCACTATCATTATGGTTTATGTTGCAGAAAATGATAAGATGGGTGAAATGAGGCAAGATCGTTGGTAGGATTGGGTTCTTAATTTCCACAGGAGTGACGCAGCAGGCGAAGGTATGATGGATCTCGTTATCATGATCAGCCTGACGCGAGCAACGTACAGGGATGGGAAGGCTCTCACACTTTCCCCCTCCTCTTATTCGGGGAAGGCTTGGTCTTCCACCACCCTTCTACATTGTAAAGTTTTTTGGCTTCAGAACCATGCCTTTTCTTTGGTTTTCCCTTTGGTTTCTGTTATTCAGGGTGTGTTTCGGATCTACTCCCTACTTCTGTTTTGCATTCCCCTCCCCTACTTTATGGCTCCCAAGCGGTCGTTTAGTGAAGCAAAAAAGGGACTTCTAAACCCACATGATTTGCATTTTAACCCACAATGATTAACCAATGGAAAATAATTCCATATTGGATATATTAAATAAATATTAAAATGAATGATGATATATATTACAAAATGAGTGCCATATATATATATATATATATAAATTGGAAAGGCACTTTGGATACCATCCATGAAAGGATGCGTCATTTTAGAATAGTTTACTAATAACTTTTTATTAATTATTAATTATGAATATCAATATGTATTAATAT
>LPNX010453065.1:0-34985 GCA_001517045.1 Pseudotsuga menziesii
TATATATATATATATATATATATATCCCCTAACACATAATCTCCCTCTTTTTAGCATTCAGGATGACTATTCGGGTTGTGTGAATTGTGAGAGGAGGAACGTCACATATTAGGGCCTAAAACATGCTTTTTCAGGTAATGGGTCATGCACACCATCCAAAACAACCACAAACTTCGTGTAAAGTGAGTCTTTGTAGATTTTATGCACCACATATGGTTCTCAAAAAAGGGATATAGGTCAGTTGAACCATAAGCAGCAGTTCCATCAGCTTTTCCAGCACAACCAGTTTAAATGGAATTTCAAGGGTTATTTCTAGCAACACCAGTTGATGAACCGGCTTCATAATTCCCGGCACAAGCAGAACAAGCGCTATAAGGAAGGAGTCCCAAGCAGCCTTCCCAACATAATCAGTTGAACCAACATTATAAGTGGTTGAAGCAGCTTTATTCCCCCCAGTCCTTTATCATGATTTGGTAATCAAAACTCAAGCTATAGAGCCTATAATAATTTTTTTTGTGTCTACGCTAGTCCATAAAATGTTGACTATGTTCCTAGGATAAACATTCCCTTTGTAGGGCCTATGTGGTACTCTACGTAATCACACATTGAACACGATCCATACGGGAAATTGCTATGGCCTTAGACGCTCACTTTGAACAAAAAATCATGCCATATGAATGAGAATAATTTATGGGATTACAAATCTTGGAATGAACACCATAATAATAATAAATATTTAGTTTTAAAGTAAAAGTTCATTTAATGATTGTAACCTAAACATTCATAATAGATTATATTAATTTTAAAAATCTATTAATTGAAAAAGCTTACTTAAAATATGGTCCAAATAGTTATAACTTCCTATAATAAAAAAACCTTTGAATGGGATATTTAAATCCTTAATAAAATCTGGTAGATATTTGAAGAAACTTCAAATGATTCAACCATGTTTTAAGTATTAGCAACCTTAAGAGAATAGAATCATAAGATATCAAAAACTTACAAAAGAATAATTTCTTAAACATGGCAAACCCAAATCGATCATGCAAATGATATGTAATATGATTCAAATTCTCTTTTCAAATAATAATTTACAAATTCTCCACCAAATAACAAAGTGTTAAATATAAATGAGTTAACAAAACCATCAACAAGTAAGAAAGTTTTTTCTTCTCTTCTCTATGCATAGAAAATGAAACTCAAAGATATTTTTTCATTTTATTATCTTACAAGGTGATCCAATTATTATATATTAGCTTATAATGTAATTTCATAGAAATATAAATAAATAGAATAGAATTTTGTGTACTAACAAAAACAAATAAAATTCAAACTAGATATAGGAATGATTATTACTAAATATATGATGTTCTTTGGAGTTATTCTAAAATGTGAATATTGTATCAAAACAAATTAACTAATGTGAATTTTAGAGTCAAATATCTTTAATGTAGATAATAATAGATAATTTTATGCTATTAAGACATTGCCATATTTTTCTTAATGTGAAGCTAAGTTGCTTTTGAGAGATATGAGAATAAAGTGAAATATTTGTATCCTCACTTTCATGAATTAAACAACTTCTTTATGAGATCATGAATTAAAGTAGACAAGTTATCAAAAAATTTCAAGAAGATGTGAATAAAGTGAATTTTTTTATCTCCACCCTTTATGAATTAAAACCATTTATTTATTAGATCATGAATTAAACTATATTAAAAATAAAACTCTTTATATAAATTACAAAATCTCAAATAAAACTATTTAATAAACAAAAAGTACATCTAATCTTGTGAGATATTAAATCCTATAAAATACTAAATCAAAACCTGGAAAAAAAAACCACAAATCTTCAATAAAGCAAACAGATCAAAAAGAACAAAATCTTCCAAAGTATGATAGCAAATCTTGAAAAAGCAAAAACTATCCGTTGAAGGGAAACACGAAAACTTTCCGTTGAAGGGAGATGCAGAAAGATATATGGTTCTCCTCCTCTGTTATGTTGGCTCTATTCTTTACTGATTCCTTGAGTCCTTGTGAATTTATAAGGACTCATATCATATCTTTCTGCTAATCTTTTTCCAAAATGTTCTGGAAACTGACAGTTTCATCCTGGGCAAAGGAATAGCGGTGGTGGGATACATTGTATGCCATTATTTTCTGCATAGAAACAGAAACATGAAGGATCCTCTGATTTGGCCTCTTCTCTGCATGTTGCCGTCGCTTTTATTTCAAACATACCGTGTCTACGATGAAGTGCTGGAGAACGTACCTCTTCTCCGTCGTGACGGACAACATGCTCCTCAGTGATGGGATATTCCTCGGCCAGAGGATATTCCACGCGGATGCCAAACGACCAACCTACAGTTCAATTCAGTGCAGGAGCTCGTGAGAGAGAGGATCATGCAGTTGCTCGATGACGCATGTAATTCAGGTGGGGCAATCGATTTGCAGGAATTGTTGTTGCAGTTCATGTCATGGATAGTCTTCAAAAGAAGGTCCATTGAACAACTCACAGGTATATGCTATTCTTATTTTCTCAGGAAACCCTACTTTTCATCGCCAGTACATTCAAGAATCTTAATCTCTTGTTATTTAAAATATCACACATATATTTTCTTTATTTTCTGTTTGGATCTGTTCTATTGGGATTGCAAATATTTGTTGGTGCCTTTGTTATGTTCCTATGCAAAAATAGAGAAGAAACGAAGAAAATTCTTCCAGATGAATGAAATCAAGCCCTTTCAAACCTTTTATTTGAATCATTAGAAACATTCCTTTCTGTAAATTCATTCAACATTATTAGCCCATCACTCTTTATGGATGAGCCTCCATTTTATCTCAGATCTCAATTTTATTTTTATTGAAATGTTATTACAAATTTCCATTGACAAGAAGAGCTTAATGGAGCAAGGAAAACGAGTATGGGTTACAACTATGATGGCATGGCTATGGAAAAGCCTCAAGGTAACGATTCAAGCCCTCGAACGAATTTGAGCTACACGTATGTATGGCTTTGGTTTTTCTTTCCACTCAATAAGATCTAAGGATTTTTACAGGCGTAATGTATCTGTCATATGGAGAGGTTTCTTACATATTTTATCGTGGATTGGCTCGAATCTAGCGTGGAAGGTAGGTAAAGGTACAGAAATACTTGTAGGAATTGATCCTATCGCAGGCTCATACAATAGTTTCAACCTTCCAGATGAGTTGAGACTTTATCTGCAGGATCTGGATATTGTCTATTTAGCGCAGCTGCATAATCCAGAAAAAGATGCACTTGGCTATTGGTACACGGCTGAAGAATTAAATCTAGGAGGATCATTTTATGATATATGGAATGAATACACTACTGGTTTAATTAGTGCTGGTATTCGAATTACCGAATCTGATGATGAATTAATTTGGGATTATAGGATGAAGAAGGGATCCTTAACGGCCAAAAATGCATACGAATGTATTGTATCCTCATCTCAAGGTGCGAATATATCACCTGTTGACAAATTTTTATGGAATAATACTTTGCCTAACAAAATTTCATGTTTTATTTGGCTAGCTGTAAGAAACAGAATTCTCACCTGGGAGAATTTACAGAAAAAAGGTAAACAAGGGCCTGGAATATGTGTACTCTGCAAAATTGATGAAGAAACTACTGAACATATTTTTTCAAATTGCACAGTTTGGAAAGCTGTGGCTGAACAAGTCTGTAATCATCTGCATCTACATACTTTTTCAGTACATTTAACAATGGTGTATATGCTGCTGGACTGGTTAGGAAAAATATCAAAAAACAAGACTCTCCATTTGCTTCCTTTCCACATGATGTGGACTGTGTGGAAGGCTCGAAATAGGATTATTTTTTATGATGAAAAAAGACCTGTTTACAGCATTGTATGTCAAATTATCTCAACAGTACAGCATCTATCTATACATCCTGTCATAAAGAAAAAATCTGATCGCATATTGGGAAGGAATTCACCAATGATATATCCCTGTGGGTTCATTGATGGTGCATCAAATTGTAAGATTGCTGGAGCGGGTTTCTGCATTTATATCAATGATTTCCATCATTGGGAGTTCATGCTGGGGGTGGGATATGGAACCAATACTAAAGCGGAGTTACTTAGCCTCTGGGCAATTCTCCGTACTTCCCATATGATGGGGATCCCCCTTACCCAGATTTATGGTGATTCTCTTGTAATCATCAATTGGGTGAAGGGATCAACTGCTCTCTCCCCTACGGAGTTGGTCTATTGGTGTCAAGAGACTAAAAAGCTTTACTCAAGCTTTCAGGCACTATCCATCACCCACATCTATCAAGAGCACAACGGGTTGGCTGACCGTCTTTCTAAAGATGCACTCAATTTACCTCATGGGAAAGGAAGATTTAGTGAGTTTTTTGAGAACCAATTGGTCTCTCAGGATTTTTTCCAGCTCTTTTAAGTATATCAGATGGGAGTTTCTTCCCAGTTTATTGTATGGTGATATTTGTGAGTTCTCTACTAGAATGCAGAACAGTGCCTATTGGCACTCGCTACATGTGGATGATGGGATAGTCCTCTATGATGAGACAGTTTTTCTGATGGGTTCATGTAGTTATTTGGATCCTTTCCCCCTGGCTAGACTCCATTGGCAGAGACAATTTGTATCCATGTTTGTTATGATGACCTTTGATTCTATTATGAATAACAAGGACAGGCTTTTTTCTACTTGAAAAAAAAAAACTTACATCTCATAATAAACAACTCAATAAAAATAAAAAATCTATTGTAGTAGTTGGAAGCATTTAGGTTTCTCTTTATTTTTATATAAAATTTAATTATTATTATTTTTCTACAAATCTAAGATTTTTTAGTTTTATTTTCTTAAAATATTTCATTTTTATATAAAATTTAGTTATTACTGTTTTTTTTAGAGAATCAAAGGTTTATTAGTTTTATTTGATTAGAATAAAAGAATTGTTATAATTAATCCACAATAAAAATCTATATGTTAGTAATGGCAATCATTTTAGTCTTTGGTTAACACTTTTTTATGTAACATTTAGTTATTACTTTTTCCCAGAATCAAAGATTTGTTAGTTTTATTTTATTAGTTTATTGGTGTATAGTTTTTTTATTAATTATTAAATAAATAGAAAACTTGTATATGAGGATTTTATGTACACTAAAAAAACATGTACTATATAAGAACTATTTATAATTAAAATTGAATTGTAAGATATTTATTATATTCGAATTGAATATTTTTATATCAAGGCTATCTTAATGTGTATAAAATTTATTTTCTATTTTTTCTTATAAATTTACAATTTATGCTAGTTATTTTCTATATGGATTTTTCTAATTTTTAGAGTGCAATGTATATTTAGCAAATTTCTTTTCTATGTGGTTTTTGTAGTTACTTCTAACATTTTGTATGTTTTATTAAAATTATGTATTTTTTATTCAAATTGAATAATAGATATGTGGTTTGATATTTGGTATTAAAAAATGGATTTTCATTAAGTTAGACATTGTATCATTACAATTGATGAGTTAAAGATAGCGTTGTGCTTAGGATCCTTGATTAGGGTAAGACAGGACACAATAAGATAAGGTAGGATAGACTAGGTTAGAGTAGGAAAAATGCAGGTAGTTTTGCTTAAGGAAAGCTAGGGTAAGGTAATGTGTTAAAGGTTAGGTTAAATTAGGCTAAAGTATGGTTATGTTAGCCTAGGCTAGGTTAGATTAGGCTAGCTTAGCCTAGGTTAGCGTAGAATAAGCTAGCGTATTAGAGTTGGCTAGAGTAGAGTAGGGTAGAGTATGATATGCTAGAGTAGGCTAGTCGTGAGCATGTGAGGCTATGCTAAAGGAGGTAAAGCTAGGCTAGAGTAAGCTAGGATAGAGTAGGATAGGATAGAGTTCACTAGGGTAGCGTAGGTTAGACTAGTCTAGGCTAGAGTAAGCTAGGCTAGGATAGAGTAGGCTAGGCTAGGCTAAGCTACAGTAAGGCTAGGATAGAGTGGGATAGGCTAGGAAAGAGTAGGCCATGATAGAGTAGGCGAGAGTAGGCTAGGTTAGAATAGGATTAGGCTAGAGTATAGCAGGTCACAATAGAGTGGAGTAGGATAGAGTAGGGTAGGATAAGCCAGCCTAGAGTGGAGTAGGCTAATCTAGGCTAGACTAGAATAGTGTAGTGTATGCTAGAGTAGGATCGACCAGAGTAGGCTAGGATAAAATAGGGTAGAGTACACTAGACTAGACTAGGGTAGAGTAGGCTAAGATAGGTAGGCTAGGTTATGCTAGAGTAGGGTAGGATAATATAGGGTAGGGTTCTCTAGGCTAGGCTAAGATAAAGTAGGTTAGAGTATGTTAGGCTATAGTAGGTTAGGCTAGAGGAGGCTATGCTAGAGTAGGATGTTCTATAGTAGGTTGAGATAGGAAAGGCTAGAGTAGGTTAACATAGGCTAGGCTAGAGTAGGTTAAGCTAGTGTATACTACGCCAGAGTAGGTTAAGATGAGTGAGGGTAGAGTAGGATAGGCTAAGCTAGGGTATAATAGGCTAGGATAGAGTATCCTAGGTTACACTAGGTTAGAGTATGATATAGTATGCTAGGCTACAAAAAGGTTAGGATAGATTTGGGTAGGCCAAAGTAGGCTAGAGTAGAGTAGCCTAGGATAGACCAAGCTAGTATGGAGTAGGTTAGGCTAGGCTAGATTACACTAAACTAAAAAAGAGTGAGCTAGGATAGAGTAGGATAGGGTAGGCTGGGTTAGACTAGACTAGGATAGAGTAGGATAGGATAGAATATGCTAGGGAAGAGTAGGTTGGGGTAATATAATGAAGGATAGAGTGGGGTAGGATAGGCTAGGCTAGTCTAGGATAAGATAGAGTAGGATAGGATAGGATAGAGTAGGCTAGACTAGTGTAAGCTAGAGTAGGGTAGGCTAGAGTAGGTTAGGATAGCCTAGAGTAGGTTAAGCTAGGCTAGAGCAGGTTAGGCTCGATGAGACTAGGTTAAGCTAGGCTAGAGTAGGCCAGGGAAGGCTAGGATAGGATAGAGTAGGATAAGACAGGCTAGAGTAGGCTAGTCTAGGAAATAATGGGCTAAGATATCCTAAAGCATCTAGGTTAGGTTACGTTATAATAAGCTAGGTTAGGATAGTCTAGAGTGGGAAAGAATAGAGTAGTAGAGGCTAGAGTAGGCTAGTCTAGAGCTAGTTAGGATAGGGCAGAGTAAGTTAAGCTAGCATAGGTTAAGCTAGGATAGATTAGGCTATGATAAAGTAGACTAGGGTAGGTTAGGTTAAACTAGCCCAAGCTAGAGTAGGCTAGGCTTAGCTGGAGTAGACCATGCTAAGGTAGAGTAGGCTAGGCTAGGATAGGCTAGAAAAGGCTCGGATAAGGTAGAGTAAATGAGGTTATAGTAGAGTAGGTTAGGCTAGAGTAGGCTACTCTAGCATAGGTTAGGTGAAGATTGAGTAGGTTAAGCTAGGATAGAGTAGGCTAGGATAGAGTACATTATGGTAGGCTAGGTTAGGTTAGGATAGAGTAGTTTAGGATAGAAAATTGTCTACTTTTTGGAGAGAATTTTCCAAAAAGTTAAAGCAATCTGGTACAGAACCTGATATTCCACATAGGTGAAGCCTTACCTTTAGGAGCTCTAGCAAACTACTTGCATGTTGGCACCAGCTCGGTGGGATCTGTATTGAAACTAGGAATGGTTATGGGTCATGATTGGGTGGAACGTGGTAGTTCCAAAGCTATTCAGTTGATATATCTAAGGTCAAAATTGTTTATGTTCTCATTAATTCATTGTGCTTGAGTGTGTAGGGTTCTAGCCATTAAATAACTACAATTTGCAGGTATAAGCTACCTAAATGGTTGGGAATCAACTGCATTATAAAATTAACTAGAGGTAATGTAAAAATAAAATAAAAAATAACTCTCTTCTTTCTTTTGATAATCTACCATTCCCTAAAACAAAACAAAAATACAATGTAAATCTTCCTACCAGAAATCAATTGAAAATTGGGTTGTTTTCTTTCAATCCTTGCACCTCTTCCTTTTTAAATCCTCTTCATAAGGAAACACTATGTATTTTTTTCTCCTCCAAGAATACGTGACACTATGGCGAATTGAACTCCCCTCCTCTCCTGTGATCTCTTTTATGTATTTATTCCCCGCTGAGCTGTCGCTATCAACCAACATCCTCCTTTTACCCCAAATTTTTCCCTTCCCCCATTAATGAGTGTGCCATTCCCTCAAGAAAAGTTATTTAGTTCCTTTGCAACTACTCAAGATACTTTCCCTTGTTTCTTTGTGTTAATTCTCAACCTCTTTTGTAATATATAAAGAGTTAACTATTTAGTTAACTTCCTTAACATTTTAACTATTATTTATATAATACAATTATAAAAACATGTTTATATAAAATATTACAAAATCATAAATAAGTATAGTGCTTATCAAATAATCTTAACTTAATTGCTTGATCTCACCATCGATTTTAACCTATTTTAACCTAGGATGGGTGTTAAACACACTAACCCCTATAAATCTTTCATTATTATTAATACTACTGCTTACTACTCATATTAATATAGGATGATTTTTATTTTTTTAATTTGAAAGGAAATTTTTAAATATTATGAATATTTTAACTGTCAACCTTTTCTTACATCATTTAGCATTCTCTTATGCTCCTATGTAGACATATTTATATTTTTTAAACAAACAGCCCGTGATTTTTATGGTTTACTAGAAAGGAAAACGTTTTTACATTGAAGTTTTAATAAACTTACATCTCATAATAAACAACTCAATAAAAATAAAAAATCTATTGTAGTAGTTGCAAGCAATTAAGTTTTTCTTTATTTTTATATAAAATTTAATTATTATTATTTTTCTACAAATCTAAGATTTATTAATTTTATTTTCTTAAAATATTTCATTTTTATATAAAATTTAGTTATTACTGTTTTTTTAGAGAATCAAAGGTTTATTAGTTTTATTTGATTAGAATAAAACAATTGTTATAAATAATCCACAATAAAAATCTATATGTTAGTAATGGAAATCATTTTAGTCTTTGGTTAACGCTTTTTTATATAACATTTAGTTATTACTTTTTTCAAGAACCAAAGATTTGTTAGTTTTATTTTATTAGTTTATTGGTGTATACTTTTTTATTAATTATTAAATAAATAGAAAACTTGTATATGAGGATTTTATGTACACTAAAAAACATTTACTATATAAGAACTATTTATAATTAAAATTGAATTGTAAGATATTTATTATATTCTGAATTGAATATTTTTATATCATGGCTATTTCAATGTGTATAAAATTTATTTTCTATTTTTTCTTATAAATTTACAATTTATGCTAGTTATTTTCTATATGGATTTTTCTAATTTTTTGAGTGCAATGTACATTTAGCAAATTTCTTTTCTATGTGGTTTTTGTAGTTACTTCTAACATTTTGTATGTTTTATTAAAATTATGTATTTTTTATTCAAATTGAATAATGGATATGTTGTTTGATATTTGGCATTAAAAAATGGATTTTCATTAAGTTAGGCATTGTATCTTACAATTGACGAGTTAAAGATAGCATTGTGTTTAGGATCCTTGATTAGGGTAAGACAAGATACAAGAAGATAAGGTAGGATAGACTAGGTTAGAGTAGGAAAAATGTAGGTAGTTTTGCTTAAGGAAAGCTAGGGTAAGGTAATGTGTTAAAGGTTAGGTTAAATTAGACTAGAGTATGGTTATGTTAGCCTAGGCTAGCTTAGCCTAGGTTAGCGTAGAATAAGCTAGAGTATTAGATTTGGATAGAGTAGAGTAGGGTAGAGTATCATATGCTAGAGTAGGCTAGTCGTGAGTATGTTAGGCTATGCTAAAGGAGGTAAAGCTAGGCTAGAGTAAGCTAGGATAGAGTAGGATAAGATAGAGTTGGCTAGGGTAGCGTAGGTTAGACTAGTCTAGGCTAAATTAAGCTAGGCTAGGATAGAGTAGGCTAGGCTAGGATAGAGTGGGATAGGCTAGGAAAGAGTAGGCCATGATAGAGTAGGTGAGAGTAGGCTAGGTAAGAATAGGATTAGGATAGAGTATAGCAGGTCACGATAGAGTGGAGTAGGATAGAGTAGTCTGGACTAGAGTAGGGTAGGATAGGCCAGCCTACAGTGGAGTAGGCTAATCTAGGCTAGACTAGAGTAGGGTAGTGTATGCTAGAGTAGGATCGACTAGAGTAGGCTAGGTTAAAATAGGCTATAGTACACTAGACTAGACTAGGGTAGAGTGGGCTAAGATAGGTAGGCTAGGTTATGCTAGAGTAGGGTAGGCTAATATAGGGTAGGGTTCTCTAGGCTAGGCTAAGATAAAGTAGGTTAGAGTATGTTAGGCTATAATAGGTTAGGCTAGAGGAGGCTATGCTAGAGTAGGATGTTCTATAGTAGGTTGAGATAGGAAAGGCTAGAGTAGGTTAAGATAGGCTACGCTAGAATACGTTAAGCTAGTGTATACTACACTAGAGTAGGTTAAGATGAGTAAGGGTAGAGTAGGCTAGGCTAAGCTAGGGTATAATAGGCTAGGATAGAGTATCCTAGGTTACAGTAGGTTAGCGTATTATATAGTATGCTAGGCTAGCATATAGTAGGCTAGGATACAAACGGTTAGGATAGATTTGGGTAGGCCAGAGTAGCCTAGAGTAGAGTAGCCTAGGATAGAGTGGGCTAGTATGGAGTAGGTTAGGCTAGGCTAGAGTACACTAAACTAGGAAAGAGTAAGCTAGGATAGAGTAGGATAGGGTAGGCTGGGTTAGAATAGACTAGGATAGAGTAGGATAGGATAGAATATGCCAGGGAAGAGTAGGTTGGGGTAATATAATGAAGGCTAGAGTGGGGTAGGATAGGCTAGGCTAGTCTAGGATAAGATAGAGTAGGATAGGATGGGATAGAGTAGGATATACTAGAGTAATCTAGAGTAGGGTAGGATAGATTAGGTTAGGATAGCCTAGAGTAGGTTAAGCTAGGCTAGAGCATGCTAGGCTTGATGAGACTAGGTTAAGCTAGGCTAGAGTAGGCCAGGGAAGGCTAGGATAGGATAGAGTAGGGTAAGACAGGATAGAGTAGGCTAGGCTAGGAAATAATAGGCTAGGATATCCTAAAGTATCTAGGTTAGGTTACGTTATAATAAGCTAGGTCAGGATAGTGTAGAGTGGGAAAGAATAGAGTATTAGAGGCTAGAGTAGGTTAGTCTAGAGCTAGTTAGGATAGGGTAGAGTAAGTTAAGCTAGCATAGGTTAAGCTAGGATAGAGTAGGCTATGATAAAGTAGACTAGGGTAGGTTAGGTTAAAATAGCCCTAGCTAGAGTAGGCTAGGCTTAGCAGGAGTAGACCGTGGTAAGGTAGAGTAGGCTAGGCTAGGATAGGCTAGAAAAGTCTCGGATAAGGTAGAGTAAAGGAGGTTATAGTAGAGTAGGTTAGGCTAGAGTAGGCTACTCTATAATAGGTTGGGAAAAGATTGAGTAGGTTAAGCTAGGATAGAGTAGGATAGGCTAGTGTACATTATGGTAGGCTGGGATAAGCTAGAGTAGGCTAGGTTAGGTTAGGCTAGAGTAGTTGATTATAGAAAATTCTCTACTTTTTGGAGAGAATTTTCCAAAAAGTGAAAGCAATATGGTACAGAACATGATATTCCACATAGGTGAAGCCTTACCTTTAGGAGCTCTAGCAAACTACTTTCATGTTGGCACCAGCTCGACGGGACCTGTATTGAAACTAGGAATGGTTCCGGGTCATGATTGGGTGGAACGTGGTAGTTCCAAAGCTATTCAGTTGATAGATATAAGGTCATAATTGTTTATGTTCTCATTAATTCATTGTGCTTGAGTGTGCAGATTTCTAGCCATTAAATAACTACAATTTGTAGGTATGAATTTTTTTACCTTCTCTACATTTATTATGGATTTTATTAAAGTAGGGTTTATAATTTTGAATGAAAATGTGTATACGATATGATTGCTTGAGCTAGGTTTTTCTTTTGTTTAGAGAGCCTTAAAACATGAACTATTTTTATATAAACCATAGGAATAGATGTTATGCTACAAGTTGATTTATTTCCTTAAACTTTAAACTCAACCATTATTACCTAGATAGGACAATATAGTTTATATTCTTTTAGAATTGTTTTAAATTATCAAAACTACATATATTAGATTTTAAATCCCTAGTTATTCAAATAAACTAGCTATTGAAATTATGCTCAAAACTTTAAATGTAAGTAAACCACAGAATTCACTATAATAAACTATTTAAAAAATTTAAAAACATAGGACTAGAGGTCGAATGTGTGAGCTCTTAAAATTAAAAACTAGGTCCAAAACATTTTAAATAACTAATAAAATACAAAATAAAAGAAACAAACTAAATATAGCTCGAACCTCTTAAAAACCATTAAAATAAAACCCTCAACATAAAATCATAATACTGGTAGATTTCCTATTTCCAGCAAGTATGCTTTTGTTTCCACATTTTAATTAAAACATAAACATCATCTCGTATCACCAAATAAACATCTAATTAAACACTAAAATCCATTGTATGAAAACATAACACCACTAATTATTATTAACCCATCATAGCCATCGAATCCTATCAAGGATTGGTTGTGATATTTCACATACTTCATTTCAAATATTTTAACCCATCCCAACCATCGAAATTCACAAAGGTTTGGCTGTAGTTAGTTACATGTTTCCATATCAACAACTAAAACGATAAAACAACAAATTAAAATAATTAATACATAAAAATAATTATCAAAACAAATTCATTATGTGTGCATTGCGCTGAGTGCAAACTCATCTACCAAAGCATAAAATCACTTTAACGAAACTAACAAGCATGCTATAAAACCTCTGTTCATTTAAATTGAAATGCATCCAGGATCGAATTGTGTGAGATGCCCAAAACCTAAACTATCAAACCACAAGTATAATTAATTAAACAACCTAGAATCAAATCATGTAGGATGTAATAAACAAAATAAAACATTGTTTTTTATACATTAATGGTTTTTCCTCTCATGCTACCTGAAAGGTCTTCAACATGACCAAGAGTATAAAAAAAATAGATCCACACTATTTACATCCATTACACAGTCAAATTATAAAACCATACATACAAATACATGTTGTGTATCCACGCCAAGGGCCAACACAAGATTCATGCTTACAGATGCGAGGTAAGACCTAGCCACGAAAAATTAATAAACTCATACATCTGAGATTTTACCACACAATACCACCATAATCATACATTGCATAAAATACATAGTCAAGCTATCCATGGTGCCATTGTAAGGAATGACACTCTCAGTAATGAAACACATCAAAAGGTTAAACACATACCTTCCATTAAAGATTAAATAAAACCCATTATAGAGCGTTTCAAAATGATGAATTTATACAGATAGCCGAGCAAAGATTCAAACACTCAAGCTCTTCTTTCCCAACTATTTACATATGGGAGATCCATGGAGAATACTACATAGTTACATCCATTGGTTACACAATAAATATCAAACCCCAACCAAAAAAACTACAGAGTATTAATCTCTATCAAAACAAACACTCGGTAGTAAGGGCCTTCCTAATATCAAGGCTTACTTGATTAATGGTTGCGGAGGAGACCTAAGAATCCGCCATAAAGCCATGAGCCACGCTCTGTGATTTACACAAACCAACACAATTGATATCATGAGTATGAAATAAAAGTCAAAATAAAACTGAAATATTACATTGTGCAAACCAACGACAGTTCTTACCAATGAAAGAGCGAGAAGTTTGTTGAGTTGCGTAGGAAGAATGAGAACCCCAACCAAATTAAGCAAAAGGCCAAATGAAACAATTGAAAAAACATATCCCGTGCTTGATTTATTCTTCCCACGCTTGCCAAGAAGCATTTTAGTCACCACTTTGTCTTCCACTCTCAATCAAATCAAAAACCCATAACTCCATATTTTGTTCACATCGTTTTCCCATAGTTCACCACCCTCCAATTTTTAAACCATAAAACCCTCAAATGTCATGCCAATACAAAGTTTCGATGCCATATTGAATATGGCATAAACCACAAACCCTTTTACCATATAGTTTTCAAAGTATATATTAAAAGGCCATTAAGGTTTCAAACCTTAAGAATATAATGTATACCATAAAGTTTATAAACATGCATAAAATTAATCTCTTATTGAACCTTATGAACATACGACTTAGTTATAGTTATTCCTAGGACTTTAGTCCTCTTTTCACTCAACTTTGAACAAGAATAGTGTAGTGTAGATCTAGTGTTGTAGACATAGGATGCGTTTATTTTCCACTCTCATAGAGAGAGTTCACTGATAAAATAACCTGCACAAGAGTAGCAGCATGCATTAGTTCATGAGGAACTAAGTAAGCCCCTTAGAAATAGGAATCCTTACCTTTCTCAGTGGTCCCTTTAGGATAAAACCTCTCCATTCCACCCCTTGAGATACAAAGCAAAATCAGCCTGTTATGAATAAAACAAAAAATGAATTTAAAGACATACAAAATAAAAGTAAAATTTAACATGATGTAGGCATCGACACATGTCCGGAACTAGTAGATAGACACAGTAACTATACAAGAAAGTCCATTTAATATAACAACATGACATAAACACATCATCATCAGACAAGAAAATACATAGATGGAAAACATATTACGAAACTTAGGTTTAGTATACAACCAAGTCTTACTCTACATAATTTCAAACAATGTCCTTGAACTGAAGCATTTTATTAGCCTACAGTTTTATTTTATTTTATGAATTTTTAGGGACATTACAATGTACAATATTTTGTTTTTCAGCTAATTAATACAAATACAATACTTGGGATAACAAAGGTCAATTGAACTATATGGACTCAGTTCCCATGTGAAAGAGTCTCTTCTCATTTACTTAGCATAGAGTTAACCCTCGGTTGAAATATATATAGACACAAAAGAGGAAAGTTTATCATTTCCTTAGTTGTAATAACAACAACATACATCACATAAATACCAAGCGATGGGGTTTGAATGAAGGCAGTCTAAATTTTACACACATAACTATTTTATAAGCTAACTAAATGGTTGGGAATCAACTGCATTATAAAATTAACTAGAGGTAATGTAAAAATAAAATAAAAAATAACTGTCTTCTTTCTTTTGATAATTCGCCATTCCTTAAAACAAAACAAAAATACAATGTAAAGCTTCCTACCAGAAATCAATTGAAAATTGGGTTGTTTTCTTTCGATCCTTGCACCTCTTCCTTTCTAAATCCTCTTCATAAGGCAGCACTATGTATTTTTTTCTCCTCCGAGAATAAGTGACGCTATGGCGAATTGAACTCCCCTCCTCTCCTGTGATCTCTTTTATGTATTTATTCCCCGCTGAGTCGTCGCTATCAACCAACATCCTCCTTTTACCCCAACATTTTCCCTTCCCCCATTAATGAGTGTGCCATTCCCTCACGAACAATTATTCAGTTCCTTTGCAACTGCTCAAGATAGTTTCCCTTGTTTTTTTTGTTAATTCTCAACCTCTTTTGTAATATATAAAGAGTTAACTACTTATTTAACTTCCTTAACATTTTAACTATTATTTATATAATACAATTATAAAAACATGTTTATATAAAATATTACAAAATCATAAATAAGTATAGTGCTTATCAAATAATATTAACTTAATTGCTTGATCTCACGATCGATTTTTACCTATTTTAACCTAAGATGGGTGTTAAACACACTAACCCCTATAAATATTTTAGTATTATTAATACTACTACTTACTACTCATATTAATATAGGATGGTTCTTAGGGCCCTTTACATCGTCAAAGGAGGAACACTAGAATATTAGGGCATAAAATAGAATGTTATGGCTCATGAACCATGGAAACAATCCAAAGTACTACACATTCACTATAAAGGGAATGGTTAGTGTACATGTGTTCTATGGGAATCATTATTTATGTTTTTGGCATCAATTGTGTTTCTCATAGCATTACCTCGCCCATGCAAAATCATATGTCGAACACATGTAGCATATGGGCATCATTTTAATTTTTTTTGGAATGTCAATGGTTCTTGGGGACTTGTAGATGTTCTGAGGAAGAACACAACAATATTAGGGAGTAAAAAAGGATTTTATGGGTTATGGACTATGGACATGATCCCAAATCACCACACCATTCTTACAAAGGAATATATATCGTATAATTACTATGTGGGTGCCAAATAAATGTTTTAGCATTCAAGATGACTATTCGGGTTGTGTGAATTGTGAGAGGAGGAGCATCACATCTTAGGGCCTAAAACATGCTTTTTCAGGTAGTGGGTTATGCACACCATCCAAAACAACCACAAGATTCATGTAAAGCACTAGTACAAGTGATCAATTTTGCCACGAAAAAACGTGGCAATATCCAGAGAAAAGCGTGGATATTGCCACGTCTAAGCGTTTTTTTTCTTCGTGGAAACAATTCTGTCGCAATAGAGATGACCCCTAATTTGTGTTGCAAGAGAGATAATGTTCTATATTTCATTAGATGTCTAAGACGTCTCTATATCCACACCTAGTCGTCTCTGTATCCACGCCTGCCCGTCGCTGTATCCACGCTCTGTATAAAGTTTTTTTTTTAAATGCAAACCCAGGAATAAGACATCGCTATAGCCACGCCTTGCCATCTCTGTATCCATGACTTTCCGTCTCTGTATCCACACTTGGCCGTTGTTGTATCCACGCTTTGTATAAGTTTAAAAAAAAAAATGCAAACCCCAGGAATAGCGACAGGGATGCTATTACCCATCACTTCTATTCAAACAATCTCCTAATGCCTGGCTTCTTCCTCATTAATGTCACTTCAGCTAGGCACATATACACATCTGTTTGGGACTGTCGTAACATAATCTTTTGTATCATTCGGTTGTTGGAAAACATATACAAAAGGAATTTCTAAGCGACGCCTGTGTATTTAAAAAAAAAAAACATATTGTGGGTGGTAAATTTAGTAAAAAAAGTGGGCATATGGATATTATAGATTTTCATCCCTAAATACCTATTTATTAAGATGAAAGCATTTGTTAAAATACACAAGAGGAAGGGTCTAATCATTGTAGCATCATCAACTTATACACATCTCTTCGTGAACAAAATATTCCTCTTAATTTATGTAATATTTAGTACTTTTCTACTTTAAGCTTGCTCATAGGAGCACAAGCACAATCCTTCTTTTATTATCATCCCTTCAAAATGACTTATTTTTATGATGTAAGGCATTCAAAGCACTAAAAACCCATAAACCCTAGAGCTATTTCATACAAGCACAAGCCTCCTTTTATTATCATCCCATCAAAGTGACTTATTTTTATGGTGTAAGAGGCATTCAAAGCACTAAAAACCCATAAATCCTATAGATATTTCATTGTTATAGCATCTAAAGAAGATTTCTTTTCCTTACTATTTTCTATTTTGTTTGTCAACTCAATATTGCTGTGAATAATGTTAGGGATGTTTTAGACTCTTCATGCCAAAACAATAAATGGCAAATTGTCCTCAACTAAACCAAAAACATATTTATTTTTATATAAGCTCTCGATCAGTAATGATAACAAAAGCAGAAACGGGACATAAGATGGGCCAGATGGGCCAATTACTTGAATTGACATGAACATGACCCAATGGAACCATTATTGATAATTCTGATCAAACTGGAACTCGAAACCATTTAGCTATGGACAATTCCCTTAACCTTAAAGACCAGACCAGGGTCTTCAGCAAGGTACCTATGCCAGTATTTTTCTGATTTTGGGCAGAGAGACAGAGGTTTCTTCTTCAAGATTTTGAATATTCCGAGGACAGCAATTCAAGAGTAGAGGTGGCAAAGGAGTGCATTTGATCTCTGGTGTACATAGGCATAGCAAAAGTAAAGGAGATGTGTAATGTCCCTCTCAGCCCTTGATGGCAATATGTGTGGAAAAGTGGTAAAGTTTTATGTTTCTTTTGTGTTCCTTTATTACTAAAAGGAGGTTCAAGCTGTTAGTGGCAACTTTACAAGAAACTGTATATTCATTATGTCAAAAACATGTGCATTAAAGGTAGGTTTGTCCCATGCTATTAACCATACAACAAACAACATTTTCCAAAGGTATCTCGGTTATATGCATAGCAGCATTAGTAAATGCTAAATAAAAAAGATCATGTGTTCCTTTCTACCATTTATGTTATTACATGATGTACTGTAGGCGAGGCCTTGGATCCTAACTTCGTGCCTTCCACATGAGGCCATACATATACATTACCCATTGTGAAGCTAATCTTTCTTTGTATTTAAAACATTCATAGAAAGAGTCACACAACCATTTACACCATAATGGAACAAAGAGGTCAATCAAGAACATTCAGGGACATAAACAAAATAGTACACATCAAGACACATAACACAAAATAATACACATCAAGGCACCGATATACGTGGCTCACCCCAACTCGGGGTTACGTCCACCAAACTGCAGCATCATATAATTTTTTCCAAAAGCTGATTACAATCGGCAACCATTCTGTTGCCCTATCTTCCTGTTTACACTTCAGGACTCCCACTCACAGGGTATATCCTATATTGCTATTATTCAGATCAGATGAGCAATTTTAGCACAAGCTAAGAATCCACATTCATTAGATCAAAAAGAATTCTGAAGATTAAATGAATGCCCCGACTGTTATATAATCACTATATCTTTTCAAATCGATTCGCAACATCTCAATGGTTCCTCCAAAACACAATGCTACAGGAAAGTAGATCTAAAAATCAATCTCTGAATTGATAATGATAAAGAAACTAAAAACCAGCCATCATTTAGATTTAACTACTATAAAGGTTGAATTCAAGCTCTGAGTCGACAATGACAAACATATGAAAAACCAGCCAGGAGAAAAATACTAGACTAGAAAAAGTCTATTGATGCGGGGCCGAATGGAACCCAACAACCATCGATCTGTGCACCATCAATCGCCATCGAATTATTATTATTACTGAAAGAATGTCCAATTCTGGTTTGGGCCAAGATTCAGCTATAAGGAAACATAAACCCAACAGCCATCAATCTGTGGGTCATCGATGGCCATACTTACCTACATGAGCAAATACATGACCGCACAAAAATAAGGTATACCATTATAGGAAAGCTTCATCAATCGAAGTACATATTTATGATAAGCTCATAGATTGCAGACCAGGAACATGCGATAATGGTCAATGGATCAGTCCTTCCATCGATGAATATATATATATAGAACAGAGGAATTATTCCATGCAGGCAGAGTCACCATCCCTGTATACATAGACGCATTCATATCTACGCACTAAAACGCGGCAAGGATACAACATTCGGATCAGTCGTTAAGAGGGATACTACACTGATGTTTTTGAATATTTACATCCATTTATTATTCCAACACACAAATGCTGGGAAACTGGGTACACAGTCGTACCTGTTTATTCCATAAACATACAACATTGGCCAAAGGTAACCTACTGGTCATACTCAAAGGCAGGCATCATATTTCTAAAACCGAACAACGTTATGATGCTGTTCAATTTTTCACCGTCAACATGGGCAAGGAGCTACAAAGCCCGTTCTTTGATATCTATCGAACAATAAAAATATCACAAAGCCGCGGTAAAAAAAAACTATCAATCATAAAGACGCCCAAAGGATACAGTATACTCAGATCTACACAGGCAGAGGGTATCTTCTACCTAGGAGAGTATGCGTAAAACTAACAGATCTCAAATTGAAATCTATCAACAGTATTGATGCCAAAAGAGATTAGTAGACCCTGATATACAAATCCCATGCAGAGGTTATCGTTTCACCTCTACGAATACACATATAAAAAAAATAACGAATCTCAGTTGAAACCAATCAAATGTATTGATTCCCAAAAGAGACTAGCAGACCCAGATCTACAAATCCCATGTCTGAAAAATCAGAAAAGAGCGGCACAGGTTTTACCCTTCCCATGAGCAGAACTCGTTCTACTTTCCTTCCCAGGTTAGATGCCTGTGCAAGGATAACAAGAACTAGCCCCTAAAATATCTTTACAGACCTTTACCCAGAAACACCTCAAAGCAAAATGAAATATAGATCCTCTAGAACTCAGGCACATCGCACCCCTCAGCGAGAAAAACACATCAAGGAAAAGAAAATCTATACTCTTTAGAGCTTTGGGCAGATTGCAACCCTCAAATTGGTTTTATAAAAAGAATCACAGATCTATGTTCGAATGCCAATAATGAGATCTGCAAATAATAGGGACGAATGATTTACCTCGCTGTTAAAAAATGAGAGCTGCATTCAGAATGGGAGCAAAGAGGACTTCCGTAAACTCCCCTTGTCTGCTTTTTTTTAACATTAGGCCGCCTACGATATGAGCACTGGTGAAAAAGAGGATAGCACCGGCGCCAAAGAGGAACACAACGGCAACATTTCCAGAGATGTTCAGTCTCAGGTGCGCCCAGGACTTGGACAGCTTCATGGATGACGTCTTTGCTGGTAAAAAGAAAATGCCCGGCCTTCTCTAGGAGGCGAAAAAGGAAAACTCCAGTAAAATATGTTTTTTTTTCCAAAAAATCGTGGCTGCATCAGTGTTTTAAAAATTGAGGCACCACGCGGCCAAGAGGAGCGCTCCACTAAGTTAGCTTCGGTGACAATAACCACATGCAGCGCGCCCTATTAGCTATGGAGGATTGAGCGATGACGTTCAACCACCCCAGGTAAAACATCCCAGAAAAATTTAAATACACCTGCCTCCCTTCTTCCAGTACTCCTGAGCCGAAACTTTATCCTCACCTCTGCCCTAACGCTTCCATTATTATTGCTTACAAATTCCTGAATGTTGTCACCATGGGCCTTCAATCAAGGCGAGTAATTAACGCCTCCTAAAATTGGCAACCATAAACAGGTCATTTAAGATCAACGTATATGAGCTTAAAATCAGCCACAATGCTTTCCCCCCCCCCAACTTAATGCACGTCCAAGTGTTTCAATAACGCCTCTATAGTTAACCCGACATAAAAACAATTGGTGTTGATCCTCTCCACGATAATTCTTTTACTATCATTTTTCCTTCATGTTCATCATAATCTAAGTATCTATATATGTCTTTATCATATATGCACTATTCTCCAACATACGCAAATATATATATCAGCAATATATACTATTCCCCATAAACACAAATATATATATGTGTCCAATACCTATATACCATTCTCCACTAATACATGTATGCATATATATGGTTCCATAATGGTACGTAAATGTACAAGGCTTGTCTCTATAGGTAATGCCATATATATGTATTTGTTTATATATAACCCCCAGTTATATGTATACACCAATTTCCCTACAATACACGTGTGTGTGAGGTTTGACTCAGCATTGGAACATCATACTATAATGTAGGTGGGTAATACATTACCGTGAAATGTTGTAATGGTCCACATACAATATATGTATCACAATGTATATGTTTCCAACATATATATGATTCTGCATTTAATATGCATATAGGGTTCCACTAATTTGTATATGAGGTTTGTTATACCCTTGGAGATTATAAGCAACTTAATGGTTTCTACCCATATATATATATATATATATATATATATATATCTACATCTCCCATATATAATATTCCACATTATTATATATGTAATGTTCTACATATAAAATATTTATATGCATGCGTTTTGTTTCACCATGGGATGTCCCATGATTTATAGGTAGCATTATAAGTTCCAATAATACCTACCTCAAATGTATATCCCCGTCATACATATATTGTTCTTTATAAAAAAGTTAGAGTGTCCTAGATTAACTTGTAGCGGGAGTAACCTCGGTGTGGTGAGGGTTTTTCCATTGCTCTAGGATGCAATTATGATTTCTTTCTATTTTTATGAGTCGTAGCCGCTCTTGGCTCTTTAAGGTGGGAGGGGGATCTTACATTCTTTCCCCCTAGAATGAACACCGTCCTCGGTGTTACTTGTTTGGCATTTCTAACCTTGCTAGCCTCCTTAGCTTATTTTCACATTCTTGTGAGCAAAACCCAATTTTGTTTCTTAACCTCTCTTCCGTGAGACTTACGAAGACCATTTGTCAGATCTTGCATACTGTAACATTTACAAGAATGAGGACTGCATTATGTTCCCAACTTGAACACTACTTTAGATCTGCATCCTATTAACATCAATGCATCACAAAAATTCAGCACAATTTAGTTTCATCATACTTTTGACACTTACGTTTTAAGACATATCACCATTTAGTGACTTGGAAAACTACTATCACAGGTTTCTTTTTCGTTATCCTTTGAACTCTCCTTGGAGTTAAATTTTTGGGTGGACTTACATTTATTCATGAGGTTACTCACCCTTTTGACCCCTAGTCAAAAGTTTTCACCTCAGCGACATCAGACAACGTCCTGTCTTCAAGATTTTGAATATTCTGAGGACAGCAATTCAAGAGTAGAGGTGGCAAAGGAGTGCATTTGATCTCTGGTGTACACAGGCGTAGCAAAAGTAAAGGAGATGCATAACTCTGGCCCATCTAGCCCTTCAATCATAGACTCACATGCACTGAAGCAAGGACCCACTGCATGCATACTTGCCAGAGGCCCCAAGCTGCCAGCCACATTCAGAGATTCTATATTCTTCCACTGTGATTCTACTGGCTCTCCCAAGAACATTGTAAACAGCCTAGATCTCTTAGAAGATCTTGGAGTAAGAATAGGACGTTTGATCACCTGCATTCACATTCATTCATCAATATGACTAATCCAAAATATTGTATAGCATAAATCCCTCTTAACCCCTGATCTATTAAGAGAGACCAAAAGGTGCAAAACTGAAATTCATTTACCAAAACAACTGAAAATCCCTTGGAAAAACAACTTTGTTAACTTTTGAATGGAGGGAAGCCTAGTTATTACCTGTCCAACAAGCATGGCTAGGACTGGTAACTCAGAAAAGTGCTTATGTTTGCTGATTTCCATCTCTGTTTTTGATGATATTAAGCGTGCCATATCCCAGAAGGATATATCATCCTTCACTCGGGTTCCCTGGAATATCCCTATTGAATAGTTCCCCAAGACAGTTTCCGGTAGTTGAGTCTCGAAGTGAGGTCTACAGTCCAGCACACTGCAATGCACAAAAGCATTAGTCCATGCAATCTCATGCATAGCTAATGCAATCCAGTCTCTTACTCATTATCTCCTCCTTATATACCATTATTTAAACTGCAGAAGATGGGCCAGTGACATAAAATGAAATGATCATGAGTGACACGCTATTGGTATGCTGAAGGAGGATGTTGTCATTGCAGCAATCCTCGGTTTGTCGATCCAGAAAAGACAAACTTTCAAGATTTACATTGTAACTCTGTTCCATAGAAATACAAAATTGAATAGCAAGTAGCATATTGTTCCATACCTTCACAATCTTGATTTTTTTCTCTTTGCGAAATGGTTTGTTTATGCATAGTTCTAAACATCTGCAAGCCTTTGAACAACTCATCGATTGGACTCTGCAATTACAGATATCTATATAAATTATTAAAGTAAGAAAGCCACACACATTACCAAGCAACATATGTAATGGTTTGAATTTGTAGAACACAATATATTACCATGATTGAAATGTTAACACTGTTTATCTTACCAAGCAACAAAGAGAATTACCTTACAGAAAAAATTATAGGCTAGGCAATCTCTGTAAGAAATCGACATACTAGTGAAGCAATCTAAACACCATTTTTCAGTTTTGGAAAAAAGAAAAAACAAAGTTACCATAATCATGAACTGAAATAGGAAATAAAGAATCATTATAATTTATCATTATAACCCATTACATGGATGATTTCTTAGTAAGCGTATCCCTGAGTAAGCCTTTAACCAATGTCACCTATCATTATTGAAGTTTGTTGTTCTGTAAAATGACCAAAATGGGCATTAAATACAATCCCCATATACAGTCCACAAGCCAAATATGTGAGCAGTATCATATCATTCATGTCCCAAACGGTTGCAAATATATTAAGGCATTGAAATATATTTTTTCAAGCAATGCCACTGAGTGGCTGATATCTCGTTTGGGCCAGATCTTGATATCTTGTTTGTTGATTTCATCAAAAGGATTTACCATGAAGGAAAGATACAGGAAGAAGCAACTATATTAAGGGAATTGGAATTAAGGAAAGATACAGGAAGCAGCAACAGCATTCTATAAAGGATGGGAGGTTTGCTTATACTGATGATGCTCTTGTTCTTGTAGCTAACATTCTTATTATAAGGACATCCACAGGGTCAAAATATACAAGAATTTTGTGCAAGTCTTCCATCCCTATTTCATTTGGAAGTTCTTCTCACTGTCATTTTAGAAGTGGCAGTTTGAGTATCGTTCTTGGAATGGCATTGATTCTTAACCGTTACAAGTCTGAAATATTTTTAGCAGATATAAAGGGACTAATCAATATTTCATCATCTTATAAACTTTGGTCCCCAAAGATTCCCATGAGTGAAGGGTATTTTGAACCTCTATTTTGAACTCTCCACTTTCCTGTGATGAATTTCCAAACAACAACAAAATAAGCTTAGAGTCAAATCCAGTGTCCTACTAAGAATCATTAAAGAGATTGCATCATTTGTTCCAAAAGAAAAATCCAGTGAGTGTATCATGCAAATTTTAGAGCACAGTTGAAAAACAATCAAATATTAGAACCTTATCCACGTGTACTTCATGCACATGTTATTTTTGCATTGAAGGGAAGTGGACTAGTTTTAAAAGCCTCCTAGGTCTCTGTTTTGGGAAAACAGTTGACTCGGACATGCAATGAAGAAGTCCACCCTAGTGGATCTCATCTTACCATGAATTGAATTTTGGAGTAACTTGCACATCAAGCAAGTTCCATTTTTTAGCAATTACTTAGGATGAGAGCACATGTCTAGGAGATCTCAGGATTTTTATCAAAAAAATCCTTATCCATTCAGAGCTTCAGATTAGGGCACCTTGGATAGAATTTCAAAAGGAAACAATATACTTGGAGACTTCTAGAGTGTTTGAACCTGATCCAGTTACTCATTCATAAATCTATATTTAAGTAGTAGGAGAGTGCTCCACTTTGAGGTTACTTTGAGCAGGTTTCACACTTATTTTTGGCAAATGGAGGCACCGACCATGGAGTTCTATTCATGATGCTTGCTTGCTTGTTTTTGGTATCCATCTACTCTCATTGGTGTGTTCAACTGCTTTTACTTCAATTTTCTAAGTTGTTTGACCTCAAGAATCACCTGCTCAATCAATTATTAACTATATCAACTCCATAACCCACAGAATTCAAGGCACTAGGGTCATAAACAATTTTTCAGAGTTATACTTCGTTGTTTTTAAGGTTCTTTACACACAGATCTGCACTTTTGTAGCAAATATTTGAGGTCTTTTTTGGAGATTTGCATGGAAATCGAGGTTATTTGATATATATAAATGTACATCTGCATATTATTCACTCTCTCGAATTGATTTAATGTAGATTCTAGGTCTGATATTTAATTTACAGCAAGTAGTACCACAGATCTGAAGTAGCTTTTGGCAGGTAAATTTTGATCTTTATCTTCAGATTGCATGGAGGTGATAATGTACCCTCCTTGGTTCACTTTGAAACTCTTCCAATTCCAAGTGTTAACATTATTCATATGTGAATGCTATCTGTCACGAAATCTCTTGTAACCCACATAACTTTTCTCTCGGCTCTGTAACCATTCAGAAATTTTCTCTAGGTTCTTTTATTGTAGAATGAATTGATAGCCTCAAGGTGACTGAAAATAGAGAATTGAATTTGAAAAAAATTCCATGTAACAATTCAGAAATTTTCTCCAGGATTTTTTTATTGCAGAATGAATAGATAGCCTCAAGGTGACTATAATAGAGAATTGAATTTGAAAAAGAGTCCATGTAACAATTCAGAAATTTTCTCTAGGTTCTTTTATTGCAGAATGAATAGATAGCCTCAATAGCCTCAAGTGACTGTAATAGAGAAAAAAATTTGGAAAAAAAGTCCAGGTAAGCATTTTTCTTTTTTGTTCCAAATAATTTTATGTTTTCAATTGGTTTAATTAAAACTAAATAAGTTCCATTAACACAGTTGGTGGTATCCGAAGGGTTTAACTAAATTTAAGTTCTATGTGTTAATTTCTTTTGCTACACTCCTACACATTGGTAGGAGATGTTATCCATGACATAGGAATGGTAGTGAGTTTCACACATTGGTAGGGGATGTTATCCATGACATAGGAATGGTAGTGAGTTTCGAGGAAGATAGATGAAATAAAATGATAGGGGTTCTTGTAGTGTATGCCAATGCAATAATGTTATGAGGGAATTATTAATTGGAGAAGTTTCATTAACAAGATTGGTGGTATTTGAAGGGTTTTTTGTGAAATGGATAGAAGTATCCTAGTAAAGTCATTTCACAAAAACTAGGAATGCCTGAGAACGGATCCTAGTAAAGTCATTTTGCTTAAGTTTTATTTGGGGAACACTGAGGACTCATTGATGTTGAACCAATCCAATAAAAACAGAGTACTGTGCTATGCATCTATTTCTCTAATCATCCGATATCCTCAATTTAAAAATGACAAACAACTATGCACAAAATGTCTTTATTACCTAGTACGAATGGGTAAAATTCTTTGCCAAAAACTGTATGCAGAAGAAGAATATCATGATAAAAATAATTTGTGATAAGTCTGTAAAAATAGTAAACTAACCTTTGTAGTGCCTGTGGAATTGATATACATGTAGATAGGCTTCTCAGGGTCATCATACTGCAGATAGAGTAATTCTGCCATAATTAATTCTGTCACAGATGGTACAAGTGACATTCCCAAATAGACAATTCGACTTTTAAACAAATAGGATGCTAGAACTGGAGGCGGTTGCTCCCATGCAGTTCCTCTTTGAAAGGGAATAACCTTAAACAGTGAAAATTTTATCAGAAAACATGCAATATGCACAAGTAACAAGTTGCAACCCAAATACTAAAGATAAAGAACATAAGATCTAATAGCACATAGCTCTCTAACTATTTATTTTGCAAATTATGTGAATAGAAATTCATAACCAATCATTGCCATTCCTTACATTTAAAAATATTGGTAATGCTAACATTTTCAATATAAATCATATAAAACACAAGACCTGTACCATTTAGTTAGGAACTGGTGACAATAAATATTTTTGAAGTCACTGATGGTGTGAAAAGATCTCACACTTGGAAGTGATGGCAAAATTAATGGAGACTTTACTACAAGAGAATAGACATTAATTGCCCACTTACACTCGGCCACCTATTTAGGAACCAAATGGTGCTCGGAAAGGATGCAGGGATTTATGTTTTTAGATAAATTGCATCCTGCATGCCAAAAAGTTGTATTCTTAGTAATTAATTGTGTCTACAACCCTATCACTAAAAAAATGGATAGGGTGGGTACGACATGTGGTTCAATTCAGGTGATCACAGGCCTCCTGGGAAGCAAAAGTATTACAAGCATAGCTAGAAGCAAATGAGAACAAGGTTTGGAAGCACCTACTTTTTCCAAAGACATCTCCCCAGTGTTGCATGGAAGACTACTCATGACAACTTGATTAAGGAATGGCATGAACGTCCTTTGTAACAAGAGGTAGAGAATCAACTAAACATCTCTTTCTGGTTTGTCCATTTGTCAAGGAGATATGGCTGAGGATTGCTACAAAAAATGTGCATGGACCTGAACACTTTTGGTGAGATGTCTAGTTTTATTTTGTGTTGAGATTATTATTTTTTTGATGCAAAAGGAAAACCAATCCATAGATTTATTTGGCATCCATTAGCCAAATTATTCAAGTTGTCTGAATCACCTGGAATAGGGAAATTTGTGAATGAACAACCCCAGATCCAAAAGACATAGTTGAACACCTGTTCATGGTTCACAGAGCTCCTGCATAACTTTTGAGGAACAACATGTGAGAAAATGCTAGATAGAAGCAGTTAAGTATGGATGCTTAGGACTTCGACGCTTTCTTAGTTCCAATCTACTCCGAAGATTGCACCTATGGATCTACTAATTTTGGATCCTGCTGTGAATACCATCCCACCAGGACTTTGAAGAATTCAGTTCAATGGAACAACAAAGAAGAATCATGGTACTGCTAAGGTAGGTCATGATTTGTGTCATTCGATTGGTCTCGTTTCTATCCTCCGTACTCCTTGGACAAGTGGTTGTTTGTGTCATTCAGTTTGTCTTGTTTTATTATCATGCATGGGGGGGTTTACTTGCATTCCCCATAATGCAATAGAATTTAGATCCTTGGCTAAGACCTCAGGTTGGTAACATCTCTTTCCCCACAAATGCTAATCCTTTCTATGAGAACACCTCTGGTACAAACTTGTAAAGTTATATCAAAAAATGGTTATGTTTCTATACTACTGATGCATTGATTATCTGCAAATAGCTTTATCCATTGACATCAGGTAATAGCTGTTAATGTTATCAACGAATGAATTAGTCATTGGGATTAAATAATTTCTTTAACTCTCAAATACTTAAGGGGTTGGTTATTCTTAAGGCATAGTGCATGGTTGTCTTTAATTTTATCATTGCTCCAGGCAGGTCTGTGGAAAGTGTCTCTGAGAAAGATCTCGGTTTCAAGAGACGACACATTTTGGATAGAGAAGACATCTAAAGATACTTCATTACTCACACTTTGTGAGCAGTTAGTTTTTTGTCTATTGAAGGATGGGCAATCAAGCGTTTTGCTGAAAATATTGACATCCCTTTTGAGCATGCATGTCGAGGCACTGCGAAAATCTGTGCTTTTTGTTCTTCATGGAAAAGAATGCAAAGACGATGCACTGTTTTCACTAAATTTTATGCTTCATGTATAGTAGATGTGACAAGCATGGCAGTGACCTACATACTTTTACTGTAATTTACAAGATGATCCCCAATGAATAATTGTTTTAGTCAATTTTGAATGCTCAAGGCTACAATGTTCTCTAAAAATGACTTCAAAATCTACTAACATGGTGAGTTAGGAGGTGTCATGGTATCTAGAAGTCTCACTCTTATTTTAAGACAAGTAATTAGGTTGTTAGTCACTACTAACATCCTAGAGCTACATTACACTAGATTTAAAGTTACCAAATCATTTTGGGGTTGGGTTGTATTGTTCCTTCTGTTTCTACCCTCCAACAAAAATAGGTTTGAGAACAATGGATGAAGTGACAGCTATTATGGAGCAAGTGGGATGTGATCTGATTGATGCATTGGATAAAGAACTGTGTGTATCACTGCCACATGTAACAAATTAAATGGATCATCAGATTCCATGAGTGCCCTATTCCAAGAGCTTGCTTAACAACTTCCTCTACTTCTCATCATCAGATGAAGCTTAATTTTACAATAACTAAGCATTGTTGCATGTCATGGCATACAGCCCAAGGCTTGCCACTTCAATAGATCAAGCTATCCTAGTCCTGCCCATGTGTATGGCACTCCACTCTGTCTGCTAGTTGTGAATAAGACAAACATAATAGGGCAAAAATCTTCCATCTTTCCCCTCAAACATTTATCTTTGGGATCACCAAACCAAATATGCAAGAAAAAACCTACCTTAAACATGTTTATTATAAGCAATTCAATTCTTAAATAGGTCAAAAGAATCTTTTCCTTTATGTCAAATATTTTATTCCATAATGTAATCGTAAACACCAAATCAGTGAAAATTTTCTTACCCTTGCTTTGCTTCGATGTCTCTGCTGAAGTCAATGTTGGGCTCGCAATCTAGCACTAAGGCTGGAACCTGAAGTTGACATGTTTGCATTAGAAGCATACAATTAGCATCATAAAATATATAGAAGCGCTAGATTCCAAGCTGATTATGAATATTCCATAGATCAATATTTGGCTTACCCTTTGAATACTGGCATGTACATGTTCTCCTTGCAAAATAAATGTGCGATCCCTGATCTCGGGGTGTAGAGACCTATCCGTATCAAGAGGTAACTGGCTCACAGAAAACAACCCCCGATTTCCACATTGGCGTGTTCACACAGACTCTTTACATCAGCCTCAGATAAATATTTGCATTCCAACAGTTGTTGTATCTGTCTATGCAAATCAGCATAGGAAGGCATATCTAATCCCAAGAAGATCTAGCACCAACCGATATCTCTATTAACAAATCCAAAATATCTCCTCGCCTCTTCTCCAAATGCCCCAAAATCCAATAGTCGGCCAGAGTCAAAAGCCTTGACTAACTATAGAAAGCTCCAGATCTCCCAAAAGTCCGGCCTGTTTTCCAAAATTCAAAACCCTACCACTTGCTAAACAATCAGAAGAGAAAGTTTAATCACCATTCTAAGAAAAACCCACCTTTCATATAAGCATTCCACCACTGGAAATGCAATAGGATCCACAACAGGTGCCCTCGTTACCGGCCCTTTGTCACTGTCATTATGTATATGTACCAGAACATATACAATCAGATTTAATCCAAAACATCAAAAGCTAGAATTACCCAGGTCGGAATTTTATTGTGTATGCCTGCCCATCAAATCGTTTTACCTCATTTCACCCTGAAATTCTTCTGATCTCTCACCCCCTTCCCTCTGTGTTTGTCACTCACACAAAGTTGAAATCGTCTTTTCAAACTAAATGGAATTCACTCTAATGACGGATACATTGCAGACAAATTAGATCACGATGTGCCCAGTTGTTACATACTCAATTTGTTATATTATATCATAGTTTGGGCTTTCACAATGTTATATTTTATGTGATATTTTCATATATTTTAATAAATAAATTATCCTTGAACACCCCCTAAAAGGCACCTAAACTTCAGTTAGGTTGAATATTTTGAGGTAATAAATAAAGACCAATAACACTTACCCACGAAGGAATGTCTCCAATTTGAGAAAAGCTCAACAACCCTCGCTTATCTACAAATTTTTCCTATCAATGGTCATTGTTGGTGGAGGGTTAATTATTGAATGAATTAAGATAAAATTCCCTTTACTCGTAGGTTGTCGACCCTCCCTATCTTATTTGCGAATCTTGTGCCACTATCCCTCTCTTAAATAATGTTGATGATTAAACCCAAGTTATGGATGCCTTGCATTATTCTTTATAGAAGAAGGCATGTTAAAATATGCAAGAGGGTGGATCCATGGAGACGTGTTCTACCTTTTAGTGAAATGTGGCGATTAATATTTGACATTTTACATATATTTTATATTGAGGTCATTGAAAGTCATATACACCTTGTAAATTTTGAAGTGTAGTAAGAAAACAATTTGTAGGGAATTGTGTTTTTTTTTTTCAAAAAATATTAGCCTTTTTAATGTGTTAAATTTGCATTTAATTATAAGTTTGTTCTTGTAAATTTCAAGAAAAAGTGAACAAGTGGCTTTTGTTTCTAACAAGTAATTTAGTGTTCAATGTATAATTAAAACAAAAATTATACTAACAAATTGACACATAACTTAAGTGTATCCATTTTTAATTCGTCAATGTTAATGTCCTTTCAAATTGTCTAACTCCATAAATTGTATGGGTTATACAACAAGTTATACATTTTTTTCTTAGTGGGTTTATTCAATGGTTTTTCTTTACTAAGGCACATACCAATGTGTATAATGGAATTAGGGTTTTGTGAGGATGGGAATTAGGGTTATGTAGGTTATGTAGATGAATCAAGAGTTCTTGAATTACTTAGATGATCTCATATAAGGGTCCTATGTATTCATCAAGGCATTAAATATTCTTTCAATCCTAAGGAGAATAAATTCAATGAGTCATCATCAGGACATAAAAAGTTTGGACAAAAACTTTAGAAACTATATCCAATTCCATGCTCATGTATGCAACATGGAAAAGGAAAATTTCATTTATGAATCTACTCATACCATCAAATCCCATAAGAATTCAATAAAATCACGGGTAAATGTGCCACTTGATAAGATTGCCAATAGGATAGGTGGAAATTCACACACAATCTTGGTCATTTATCCATCGCCTTCCTTATTCAATATTGGTGAATCTTGGACTATCAATGAATTAGGTACATATGAAGATGATTTGTTCTTAAGCTCCATTAATTATTTCTATAAGGTGTGAGATAGCAGTATGAGGCATCACCTAGTTTAGTTAAGTGAGAATGAAGGGTGAAGCGGAGTGGGGAATAACTCTCTAGGGATTATTGGTGAAGGTCGTGCTAAGGAGGAAAGAATGAGAAGAGACGGGACGCAATCCAATACTAGGAACAAAGTAGGAGATGCGTTACACAAAGGAAATAAAAGATAAGGTTGGTTATGGATGAAGACATCAAAATACATGAGGCGCTAGAAATAGTGAACCAAGCCTCGACATGGTGATTTTTTTAACACTAATTGTTGAAGTAGTGGATGGATGTTGAATGGTTTCCTTTGTTATGTTATATTCTATCCTTCCATCTATTGATGCAAGGGTACTGTAGCTAGGGTTTTCACCCTAGCTTGTGCTAATGAGCACCTACTAAGGAATCTGGAATCCTTAGTAGCAGTTCAAATAAAGATAAACTGAAACAAAGATTAATCTAACTACGTTCTTGAAGCAAAAGCGGAAAAAAGTAAATAACATGAAGCAAAAACGGTAAAGAAATGTATAATGGTTTTTATTGATATTACCTCCAATGAGGAGTTTGATGGAGTCCGTTGCACTGGTCCGATGTCGGTGGCTTCGAGCTCCAAGCTGCTTCCTTTCCTTTTTCGGTGGTGGAAATGGGCCAAAAAGAGTTCTCAATGGTGAAAGTAGCTTGATGGTAAGCTAGGGTTTCGAGAATAATTTCGGCAGAGGCATGATGCTTATGATAATGGATGTTGAAATTAGGGGTCTCCACCACTTATTTATAGTTTTTTAGTGGTGGAGTGCTGGCCCATGGTTTTGGAAACCATATGGTTTAGGACAGCTTGTTTAGGGTTTTTTCCTCCTTTTCCTCATTATTTTATATTTTTTCTTCCCTTTTGGGGATTTTGCTATTTTAGAGGAATTTTGGACATTTTTGGAGGAAAAAGGGGTTTTTTGGCCTTTTGGAGGCATTTTAGGCCTTTTGGAGGCTTTTTAGTGGAATTTTCAGGGAAATATGGTAGGCAAATGGACAAATGAGCCATGTAGTGGGGTAGATGAGGTATTTAACCATTTTCGGGTGTTAACAGATTGCCCCCTGATGTGAGAGGGCAGGAGCTCATCGTATGGCCGATGGACATCATGAGTCATATTTGGTTTGTGTTGGGGTGTGGAGAAGAGAAGGAAGCAACTGAAGTCCGAGACATCGATATCGAACCACCTGCAAGGACTGAAAAGTACATAACCTCAATAATGGATGAGGGATCATCTCATAATATGGACGAGGCGGGCATTCCCATGCTCGTATCAGAATATAATATAGCAATATAAATGGTCCTCAAATACTGGATGAGGAAAAAATTTCAATATATGGACGAGGCGGGAATTCCCATGATCGTATCAAGATACATAAAAATAACTGTGTATATCATGAGAGTCCAGAGGGGACATCAATCTGGAACATACTGCTGGGATGACCATGTCTGAGCTGACCATGTCCAAGCTGAAAAACTGATATACTGGAATGGCAGCAGTGCTACGGAATGTGGTTCTGAAGGAACTGATGCGCTGCTGGATCAGAGTGAGAAGGGTCACACTCGTAATGGTACACTGATCTGGAACTGAACTGGGTACTCAAAGAAGCATAGAACTGAGTGGCTTCTGAATACAATCGCCAACGCAGCCCGGACATCCACGGGAACATATAATTGGGCGTTCCGAAGTGACTCACCAATGTGCTAGAGTCGGGGGAAATCCGGGGTCTTCGACACAGAATGGAAAGGGTATATATCCTGCGCGATTCTCAACGATGCGAATAAGGTGCTGAAGTCGAACATGTGAGAAACAACCATTTGGAGAGGCAATAATGATTCCTCCCAAAATGGTCCATAGGCACTCACCACAGATGGTGATGGGTCCAAGGCGCAGGATCCTCTAGGTCTATCCTCTGGAATAGAGGAGTTGTCGTCGACAGAGGGAGACCTGCAACTATCAAGGCAATGATGTTTCCTTGACATGAGCACGAGGTATAGAACCGAACTGTGATAGTATGGATGGTAAGAGTGATAAACTGGTGGGACTAACTGGGCAAGTAGAGTGGGTGGACTCAAACTTCCTTTGTTCAGAGTATGATGGCGAGGATGATCGGGCAGCACATGAAATTGATGGGTGGTAAAGGGATCATAGCTGTAAGGGATCTGGGCAGTTCACTGGGCTAAGGGAGACTCAAGCTGTGGTAACATGGTAGGAAACTGCAGAATACTCTGAACAAAGGCGACCTGATTGGAGGTGCTGCCAAGAGGATTGATCATAGCGCCAAGAGGCGGGGGGGGACTTCTTCATGGGTTATGGAACGAGAAGAAGTGTGGATATAGAAAAAGGCTACTGTCGTGTGGATTTTCCGAGCCCATGACAGTACATGCTCGTGGTTTCTTTCATATTTACTAAGTCTGAAAGAAAATAAGAAGGCTCTGTAGTGATGAAATGGTACTGTCATGTGGATTTTGCGAGCCCATGACAGTTCATGCTCGTGGTTGCTTTCAATTTGAAGGAGTCTGAAAGCAAATAAGAAGACTTTGTATTTGGTGGAATGGTACTGTCATGTGGATTTTGCGAGCCCATGACAGCTCATGCTCGTGGTTGCTTTCAATTTTAAGGAGTCTGAAAGCAAATAAGAAGACTCTGATGAAATGAAATGGCACTGTCATGTGGATTTTGCGAGCCCATGA
>LPNX010453070.1:0-23359 GCA_001517045.1 Pseudotsuga menziesii
GCATACTAATGCATACTAAAGAAACACACTTTTACCTAACGGATATATTACACAAGTTGATCTTAACTAACTCCTAAGTGTCTAAATATCCTAACAAGAAGGAAACTAGCGAATACGAGACTGCGAGCTTACGCTCTCCTTACAGGGTCATAGACTTATTGTTGAACAGGATTTTTGGATGGGAAAATGGGAGATTGTACAAATTAAGTTGGATCCCATTAATATACTATGTGGCCTTGGAAGGAACAATTTTCAATTGGGCGGATATTATATCAAGCAGCTTGTCATCATGTATAGTTGTCACATAGGGAGTGATGACTCGGAGAAAGTCATAATTCTACATGGCCTCTTACTAGATCGACTGCATCTTGTGCAAACACCCTTTCCCCAATCTCAGATGCACTTCGGGTCACACCAAGACCCCTATTTATGTTTCTTATCAAATTATTTGGGCACAAAAGTATTCTAGTTTCTACAAGGTGACATGTGAAGAGTTTCTATTGCCTTTGTATGAGCTCATCTTCCTTAAAGAGCCTGATTTCTTTTCGGAAAACTTCATGGAAGTTTTCTGCAAATACGAGGATTACTATTTTTCTCAGGAAGTAACTTTCCTGAGACTGTATGGAGACTCCAGAGCCCCGTCACTGCTACCCAAATTTTCCACGAACTATGTAGTCCATAAGGAAGCAATAAGGTATTTATTCATAGATGGAGTAGGTAACTTTATCTTTGACATGAAAAAAGAAGCATTCCCACCACTTCCCTTTTGTATTAGAATTTAAAAATTTACTAAGGTCAAAAGCGCCTCTGAATTTGTAAAAGATTTGGAAAAATTTCACTTGGCGAGAAGAGTTTCCGCATAAATGACTCAGATGGGAAAGTTGTGGAACATTGCGTGACTATTGGAGTTTGTTATGAATACTCTCATCACTTTGATAAGGATGAGGAGGTGTATAGAAACGCCAGAAACATGACCACACTGAGTAAACATTTCAAGAATAAATGCATCACCAATGGGGTAAAGGTAGCAGCAGTACCATCGAGAAGTAGAAAGAAGAGATCTTGAAGCTACAACAGGAAGAGGCTGAAAGGAAGCAAGCAAAAGGGGCACAAAGACAACAAGAAGAACCTAAGAAGAAACAAGCCAAAGAGGCTCAAAAGAAAAAAGAGGAGGAAGAAAGATTACAAAAGGAAGTTGAGAAAGTAGCTGAAGAATTGAAGAAGAAAGAACAGGAGGACAAGGACAAAGAAAATTTAGACCAGGACACCACCCAAGACAATCTGATGAACCCTCCTACTTTGTCGAGCGGCACGATTACAGGTGGCCACATTCCTCTTGCAGAACTTGGACTCATTCCTTACACCCCATCTAAGCAGTATACAGTGGCATGCTTAGATACCATTTTTTCGATAAGGCAAGAAAAACTATTGTTAAGAGATCAGAAAAAAGATTAAATATTGACACCCAACTTGATGTGGTTACAGTGACTGAGAGAATTGTTGTGGAAGGCACTAATAAAGACCCTAAATTCTTAGCATCTGTAAATATAGCAGCCGCGCAAGCCAATGCTGATAATGTCAACAAGTTGGTGAAAGATGCAGAGCATTATAAAGAAATTATGCTTAAAATGAAAGACACTTTAGTCAAGGAAAGAGGAGAAGGCCAAGAACTAAAAAGGAAACACAAGGCGATCCTCTTAGAAAAATAAAGGCTCCAAAGGGAGTATCAAACTTTAGAATTGGAAAAGGATGCACTGGTGGTGCAGGTTACCATTATGGAAGGAGAGAAAAAATATTTCTAGGACAAAATTTTAGAATCAGAATTACAGAAATCTGCGGAAAACAGACATGCGAGAGAACTAAGAACCTAGGTAGAGGAACTAGAGGATCAAAACAGAGAGCTAGAGACTCAGCTTAAGATAGCCAATGAAAGACAACCTGACATTACCTCTTTCTGTGATCAATCCTACATGATTCAGAGGAAGATCCATCAATTCCAACCAAGAATCACGGATGAGATATATAAGGTCAAGTGGGCAAAGACAAGATTGAATGAAATAGATGGGTCACTTAATTTCAGGACAGAACTACTAGAAGCTGGTAATAAATTTCAAAGCCAGCTATCTTGGGTAGAATCCAATTCAACTTTTCCCGAACACTTGCCTCAGAAGATAGCAGGAGGCCTGAAAATAGAATAGGCACTCTTGGAATTTTGCTGAAAGTCTTCTGTGAGATTGAACAATGAAGTTGAAAAAGATCTGGAAAAATGCACGGAGTTTTACAAAAATATGCTCCATGTCCACAATAAATGCCATCTTTCTTCTGTTGCAAAAGTCAATGAATTCTCAGACAAATATTAGCATATGGCGTATCTTCAAGACAGATTGTAGGAGGATGAACAAAACATTCAGAAAAATAAAATCGTAAGTGAAGAAGTGGTTAAAACATGGATTGCACAAGCCTCTATCAATAATTATCTCTTGGGGAACCTGTACAGATTGACTCCAACAAAAGTGACAAATGTGGAGGCACGACTGGCCATACACGAAGTAACCGTGAGATTGTTGGAGCCAGTAGATTATCGGACTATTACAGAGGTAGCTAATGCACGGGGGGGATACATTTCAAAACCGTATGGGCCTACTTGAAATTGTTGTATTTTTATGTATTTTATCACTTTATGTAATTTATTATTTTTTATAAGTGCAAGGCACTAAAAGACAAAAGTTTGGAATTCCTAAAGTCGGGAAAGTTGAGAAGGAATTTGTGATTGTATTATAAATAGAGGTAGGAGGTAGATTAGAAGGACTTTTCGTTGGCATAACAAGCTGGTTTATTTGTAAGAAGAACTATTTTTTCTGTTAATAAAGAAAGAAGATTTTGTTGGGAAAGAACTGCATGGGTTTTTGCATGAGTTGTGTGGAATCTGAATTGTGGAATTACTTTATTTTACTTTCTGACTCTCTATGAATTATTTATTTGGGGATGAATGGTTTTACTTTATACATAAGTCATATGTATGAATAGAGCAATAAATGTTTATTATTTCGAAGCTATCTTTGATTATTTTTCTATTGTAACTATGCATCTTGAATTCAAACACTTGTCTATTAGATTTATGGAAAATGATTACAACACATTTCTCTATGTATTTAATTTTTCTCCCCTCTAGGATGTGATAGATTAGCTAAGAATAGACTAAAACGTAATAATTTTTATTTTGTAGAAGTGACTGAGGAGCAAGAGCGGTAAGATGGGAGGTAAGAACCTACGCATCTATAGTGAGGGTTTTTGTTTACCAATCACTTACATTTAGCTTAGGAATTTGTATTTCATCCATATAAAAGAAAATGACATAAATGGTGGATCGGGCCGCAACTGGTAAAAGACTTAAACAAGCTTTAACTCCACGGTAGTTGGGTTGCTAACCAGACATTTTCCCCATACCAAACGGTGAACGATCTAGTTAGGATCGGTTATCGGGAAGAATCCCTACTATCTGTACCTAATAATTTTCCAGGAATCAACACTACCCCAAAGACACAAGCTCAGAGACATCTTGTGCTCTCAATAAGGTTTTCATTTTAATTGACAACATTTTGTAGTTTTTCCCATCTAGAAGGGGAATCCGAGCAAAAAATTTATTATTAGAATCTAATTCATACCTGAATATCGCAGAGAAAAAACAACGTTCTCATGGTTCTGTAACAACACAACACAACTCACTAGGGGCCTTGTTTATTGGATCATGGGCTTCCGAGCCACATGGATCTCCTTCTTCACTGTGCGACTGAATTTTAACCAAGGTATTGGTCTGCTTGTCATGCATAGCTTCATTGGGATTCATTTCACCAGGAGTCTTAACATCGAGGCTTCTCTTCATGTCATTTTTTTTTTTGTTGAACCGGTCCGTTGCTCTGCTTCACAAGGGGGTCACTAGGAATCAGTCCACTGGGGGTTTCTTTCATCAAAGATATGTTGATGGTATATTTGATCCAATTTTTTTTAGAGTATATCTCAATTCTCACCCTCCAACCTTGGAGTGACACGTCTAGACTTCGGCTCTTAATCTTACAAAGAGACTTTTAACTTCTTCCAATACTTCGAGAGGCTTTACATGCTCTGATCTATAGAAAATGTCTGCTCTGATACCATGATAACATTTCAAAGCATAGGAAAGAAACACATATGCAAGACAAAATTAACTATGGAGTGATGCTTTCTCTTCTTATATGTCCTTAATTGTTTCTCGTTAAGATGTACAAAACTTTATACGTCCTTAATTATTTCTCGGTAAGATGTACAAAACTTTATATGTCCTTAACTGTTTCTCGATAAGATCCCTGGTTAATCGTATATCTATTTTTAACAGATTTAATCTCTCTCAGCATTTGATATATATGAAATTAAAATAAATCTATCATATGATTAAACTTAAAAATCAACCCATCTTATAATTGATATCAAGATAGTATACTATGGATGGGTATTTAATCTACATACAATATTCAGAGGAATGAATGAAATCCAAGGACCTATCTATTATGGAACAAGTCGCTTCCATCGAAGGAAAGCATTATATGGAGTACCACCAGCTCCAGACCAATATAAAATCAAAGATGTAAGAGAATTTTATAACCATGCAATAGGTAAAAATTCTTAGATTGCTTGCGTATGCCAGTTGCTTCAATGAGTTTTTTGTTTCATTAATATCTCGACAAGCCATTTTGTGTATAAATATCAGACGAGCCAATTCTTTAATGGACCTCTTTATGCTCCAATCAGTCTTGAAATTGAAAAGAAAACTTATCTCCTGGTCTCGATTATGTTATAATGATCCTAGGAAATAATATAAGCTCATTATGGTTTCTGGAAACTGTTTCACGATTTAAAAGCATCTTCCTGGTCTTTGGAAACTGCATCAAGCACAGTGAAATGATAACATATTTTATTGGTTGAAGAAGTCCTTAAGATTCCCATGGAGTTTCCTTTCATATAATAATACTGCTCAATAAAAATCTAGAACTGTGTTCAAGCCAAAACTATACCAGGACTCTGTAAATTGTAAACAAGAAGCGTTTGAATTGTCAAAAACATCTAAACAAGAAGCATTCGAATTGTTAAAATTGCAATGGCCTAATTCAAATTAAAACATGCCTTAAAAATATTCTAAAGGATAGGCATATTTTCGAAGGGAACACAAGCATTTTAGATATCATGAACACCCTTCATTTTATTGAGATCTTTAAAAAATGTAAAATCCATGCAGTCCTGTTGGCATTCCTGGCCCTCTTTTGTAAGAATTTCCCCTTGTCTCGTCTTGTATCTTCTATGATAACAAAGGATTTAACTAAAGACATTCAAAGATGCAAAACTCCCAACTCTCACACAGAAATTTAAAGATGCAAAGCTCACACATAAATGCTGAGAAATGTTGTCACCCCAAGTTGCAAAACCTCTTACTACATTAACTTGCACCTCGTATTTAATATACTTAATGTACCATGCAGATTCAATGCAAAGAAGAGTTTTGTAATCACCCTAGCACAGTCTCAGTTTTGCCTTGTAGAAAATGTACATGATATTCATGAGTAATGTAAGGGTAAATTTTGTATGGAATAGGTATTCTTATGTGTTAGGCACTCGCCTAGTAGAATGGACATAATAGTCACATGGGAGTGATGTTTCCTAAATAATAGCGATTTTTTCATGAAATGAGTATGCTTAATTTTTAGGCCTTTCCCTCCTATGTGAAAGGTAATAGCATTCCGCTCCTATGTGAAAGTAACACAATTTGAAGATACCTATTTAACAAGAATTTGGAACGATAAAATATCATTTTTCTTCTCCTATTTCATACCTTGTACAAATATTGAATAAAGAAATTGCATAACTTACATAAATAGTGAATAAGCATGTTATACCTTCACTAATACATTTGGGCAGACTTTTCCACAAAATATTTCCACGTTTTGAACATTCGTGGATTAATACTTCATTTTTTTTATCTTGGCGGAAAAACCGTGGCAATATCGACGTTTTTAATTTTTGACGAACTTTCATCTCTAGATCGACGATATATGGCTATCTTTAATTTAACATTCTTATTTATTTAAATCTAATTATTTGAAAGGGGGTATAGTTAGGACCTCATCGTGGGAAATAAAATGAACTTATTTTGAATTACATATTGCCATTTGAGATACTTTCTATAGATTCGACAGGATCACTTTGACTTGCGGAGCATACTACCTTTGGCGGAAACCTTCAAATGCAAGAAGCAAATATTCAAATTATTGGATTTATGGCAGAGCAGGCCAAGTTGTATGACGGCAGGAGATCTAATTTTTTATGGACACAAATCGGAGTAGGAAATTAAGAAAAGGAATCACTTCGACAAGAATTCCACAAAATATTTAGCATAATCTCATATATAATAAATGCACCTACGACAAACTAATACGATTAATCCTTTAAACTACTAATAGAAATCACACCCGCCAAACCAATGCCAACTTTCAATGGCTCTTGGTTGTTTATGTGCGGGTCAGTAAGCATGCATCCTTTTTTGGCCGTAAATAGTTTTTTATTTCCATGTCTTAGGAGGCCGACCTCATCACCAATTTATTTAATTTTCCACATCATCGTCATTTTAATTTTATTTTTTATGCCAATACTTGGCCTTCTCTTATGCCCGTATACCCTTCTTCAATTGCTCGTATGGGGGTCTTTGATCTTTCAATAAGTATGCCCACACTGTCCATATTCAAGGTTCCAGTAGGTGATGTATTCAGATGCCCGCAAGGGCTATCTAGATGCACACAGCTCACACCAGGATGCCTGCAAGTGGCCATAAGGGATGCCCACAGGTGGTGCTGAGAAGATGCCCGCAATATGCAATATCTTATGCTCGCAATAGTTTCTATCATGCCCGCAATTTTCCTCATTTAGCATGCCTGCATGATATCCTGGAGATGCCCGTAATATTTTCCTTGTCCACTATTTTATCATGTCCACAGCCATCTCTGTCATCAAGTTTGCTTGTCTATTGTCATGTCACCATCTCCTTGTCATCTTTGCACCAACATCTTTGTCTTTCCCAAATCATCTTCAAATGACCACAAAATGGGTCATTTGACTCTCTAAATGTTCCATGCTTGTCATGCTTGCTTGTCAATGTCATTATACATGTCCTTAGTCATATATGTCCTTCATGTCTTGTTCCAATTACACCTTGCCATGTCATCATGCTTAGACACCTCTTTGAATCTCTGTTTGTTATTTATTGTTTTAATGAAATAATCAATTAAAACTTCTTCTAAACATTGAATCTCTCCAATAGTAAGATGTGTCTCTTCAAAACTCTGTCTTAATTCTTTTTATTAAATTTCTGTTTATATTTTTAAATACATTCCTGTAGCTTCTTATTTAATAAACTCTCATTATTATTTTTCACTAACTTTGCAGGTCCATCTTTTGCATATATGACCATCATAATGCAAACTAAAAGTATGGCTGGGTAGCCACCTCAACAAGGATTAGATCCATGTCACCTTTTGAACTTTTTGATACACACGCATTATCTAGAGATCATTTGAAAATCAATTAGAGGAAATTTGGGGTCTAAAATGGGCCTCCTAAGGAAAATAATAAAAAAATCCACATCACACTACAAATATGCCATGTCAGATTAAATCTAATGAAAATCTAATGAAAGTCAACCTAAATCGTCTCATTAATGGTAGTTGACAACTATATTGAGTTAATGTAGAGTTAAGAGATATTGGTTAAAAATATTAATGAAATATTTAGATTCTTGTGCACACATAATAAATGATAGGAAACTTTTGAATTTTGTATTATTATTCTTTTAAACGAATAGACCACTACTTTTTATATATTTAATAAATGTAAAACTCAAATATATTGATTTATAATGAAAAATATAATTATAATAGTATTAAAAAAAAAAAATCACTATTTTTTTAATATAAATTTTATATTAAAAATATTAAAAATATTACATCACATAAAATAAAAAACAATAAACTATGTATATTCATATTATTTTTTATATTAATATAAAAAAATGTGGTTTAATGGGTAGGTAGGTAAGAGAGAAAAAAAGTAAAATCAAATTTTATTATAATCTTAGTAACATTAAAACTAGTTTTTATTTTTTGTTTTGTTAGTATTTAAATGTTTTATTTATTTTGGGATGTAATAATTAAATATATTTATTTTGTAAATATTATTTAATAATATTAAAAATACTAAATATATTTTATTTAGTATTTCAAGATAAGTCTATTTAAAATTAAATATTATTTAGTTTTCTTTTTAAAAACTTGATTAATAAATGTTTTTAGTATTTGAAACGCTTCCACTACAATTTTAATTAATGCAAAGGTTATGTTTTAGAGGAGTTGGAAATAGTGATCAAATAAAATATTCTATATTTATTAGTTAAAGTATATTTATCTTATTTCGAGATGATCTTTTCAAAAACTTAAGCAAGGTGAGGTTGATATGGAGTTAGCTATTGTCAAATAAAAATATGACACATAAGCATTATGTGTCCAACTCAACCATAATGGTTGACCAAAGATATTGAAATTCTATTGGTTTAAAAATTCAACTCAATCCAGTTCATCCATGGCACAGTTTTTTATAAGGCCCATTTTAGACCCCAAATTTTCTCTAATCGGCGGCTTCCAAACTGTTTAATTTAACACTTAAACAAAATTGTTTTTAACTTGTAAAAACAATCTTTCTTCTACTTTGGAAGATTGATTTCTCCCTCATTTGATCACCATAAGAAAACCTACAAGCATGGCTAGATAGCCATTTCAACAATGAACAAAACCATGTCACAAGATAAATCTGTTGACACACACACAACCTCTGCAAGCATTTCAAAATAGCTTCTCAATCTCTTTTGAACATCAAAACATATTTCTTCTCATTTTGGTAGACTCCTATTTCACACGTGTGAACACTCTATGAAGACCTGAAGTCATGAGCAGATGGAAAACTTACCAAAGAATGGATCCATGTCATTTGATAAAGTTTCCTTGCACAAAGACAACCCTTGGCGGGCATTTCCAACTGACCTCTCAAACTCCTATTTTTAACACTTAGTCATAGTCAATTTTCTTTTGTTCTTAGTATGCAAAATAATACTTTTCCTATTTTTTGTAGATTGATATTTTGCATATGAGACCATCATAAGACAACCTGAAGGTATGGATGGATAGTCAGTTCACCAAGGAACGTTCCTATGCTTCCTGATGAGTTTTATCATCCGAATAACCCATCCTTACGGGCATTTCAAAATGCCTTTTCAATTTCCTGAATCTAACAAAACTGCAAAATAATATTTTTCTTACTTTTGGAAGATTTATATCTTTTTCATAAAACACGCCACAAGATAACTGACACCATGGTTAGATGCAACCATCAACAAGCTATAGCCTAACACTTCCATATTATTTTTCTCGTCATCCTATGAGATAGGGAGGGAATGTCCCTGAGGCCACTGAGGCAGTTTTTCCAGTACAGTAATAGTGCAAAACAATGTGAAACTATGTTTTGGCAAACCATTATCTTTGTCATCAAACATCTTCTTTGAGAACTGAGACCATGGTGAGATATCCTCTTCAACAAGCTGTAGGATGATAGATTTAGATAATTTTTATCATACAGCTATAAGGTACGGCGAGCATTTTCCCAAGGCCCCATGAGCCAGTTTTTCCAACACTTGGACAATTTTCTTAATCTGGTCCAATCTTCCTAAACCATTATTTTGGCAGGTTCATAACTTCTTCCTCAGCTACTTCCAAGACAATCTGAAGACATGGTCAAGTAGGACAAATATAAATCTACAAGGCCCCCATATGGTGCTAGCATTTTCTTCAACACACAATTTGTGGTGGGCATTTTCTTAAGGCTACCTGAGCCTGTTTTTCAACACTTGGTCATTTTCAGGACTTTCTCCAAAATTTATTCTGAAACCTCATTTTGGCAGATTCATAACTTTGCCTTCATACATGATTAAGGATAAATAATACCATGGTTATATAGAAACAACACACTACAAGACCCCCATGTGCTGCGGAAATTTAATCTAACCCATAATTTAGGGCAGGCATCTTTTTGAGGCTACTTAGCCATTTTTTCTTGCTCTGGCACAAACCCCTATTTTGGCAGGTCCATAACTTCTCCCTCGGGCACTTTTAGGACAAACTGAAGACATGGTCAAGTAGGAAAAACAAGAATCTACAGGACCACCATGTGGTCCAGGAACTTATATTCTCCTATAAATTATGGCGTGCATTTCCATAAGGAAAGTTTTACTAATTTCCCCATACTTAGTCATTTTCCTGTTTTTCACCAAATTACCATATTTTTCCAAAATGATTGTCATTAATGTTGTCATCAATGTCAATCCTATTCATCACAGTCTTCATATTTTTCTTTATAGAGATTGGTATATAATATTCTGCATTTAGAAATATAATTATATCTAATGTATTTGACAAGTAACTGTTTGGTATGGTGTAGGTAAGACAATTACTTGTCACTACAAGGATTTTTAACTATGAATGAAAATGCAAGGAAGCTTGCTCAGTTTAGAGCGGCATTAGAGGCGAGGGGAGATGGAAAATGTTATTTCCCTTGCTCTGATTGCTTGGGATTGCAAAGAAGAAGAATTCTAATAATGACAACTGAAAAACATTTTAGGGAGAAGGGGCATGCCAAAGGGGGTTATGAATATCGTCCCTTGGTAAGAATTTATTCAATTTTTAATGTATTCTATGTAATAGTCATCATGTCATGAATTTCAGTAAAATGTCTTATCATTTTATTATATGTTCTATACACACTAATTTTACTACGTTGTCTATAAATATATAGAGAATGCCCCCAAAATGTCGCCTTCCAGAGAGTTATTTGCAAGTACTAGCAAAAATACTCATTTACAGGGTGACGAACATCTAGATTAGAATATTGAAGCTGATCAAGTTCTTAATGATGATATGGATGGAGATAATGTTAGTGATACAAATTAGGAAGATGAGATACATAGATTGATCCAAGGCACATTTGCTCCAATGGATGAGGACAACCAGGATGATAGTCATGATGTTGATCCTCTACTTGAGAAGTCACGTCAACCTCTTTATGAAGGCTCAAAAACAAATCTTCTATCTACTATAATGTTGTTAGTAAACTTGAAGGTTTTGAATGGTTCATCAAACACCTGTCTCACACGGATACTAAGGTATGTAATTTGTTAATTATTTATGTCTGCATATTCACATGTACATAAAGGGTTGAATTTTTTCCTATATTTATATTGTTATCTAATTTGTAAAGTATGGATGTGATATTGATGATTAATATTGTTTACATTGACTTATTTTTTTGAATTTTGTAGATTGTTAGGTGAATTTCTATTACCAATGTGATAGGCTCATAGGATGATGAGAAAAATTATCTAAAAGTGATAGGCTCTACTATGTTGGTTGGTGCAATATCCAACCATGGTTACAAATTTCCCAAAGAGACTCTAAGGAGGAAGATATCAATCTACCAAAAGTGCCTCTCACCTTCATTTGTACTATCCCAGTAAAATCACCGTTAAGGTTAGATGATGAGGTTGCAGGAGAGAATATTGGCATGGTTGAGTTAGTATGATATTCCTCACATTTTGGATGTCTCACTCTCCAATTTTGATGAAAAAAATAAAATCACCTTGGTGACTTAGGGTTTGAAGAGATTTGTCTAAGTGTCAATAAGAAGTTTGGAAGACCACTTTCAAATCCCTGCCAGATGTTGGCTGTATGTCAATAAGTTCATCAATTGGCATGGATTTGTTCTTTGTTGAAATGAATATCCAGCCATACTTTAAGGATGACTTACAATGGTCACATATGCAAAATATCAATCTGCCAAAAGTAGGAAAAATACTATTTTGCATATTGAGAAACACAAGGAAATTGCCTAAGTATTGAGAACAGGATTTTGAGAGGTCGTTTGGAAATTCCCACTAAGGGATGTCCTTGTGAAAATAAATTTATCAAATTTCATGGATCAAAGGCCACCTAGACTAGTTTTCCAACACTTAGCCATGTTCAAGAATTTCTCCAAGGCTTATCCTGGAACCCTATTTTGGCAAACTTATAACTTTCTCCTCAGAAAGGATTAAGGAAAACTGAGACCATGGCTAGATAGCTAGTTCAACAAGCTATATCCTGATATGGTGGTGTGGTCATTCTATTCAAAACATGAATTATGGACAGCATTCTCTTAGAGTAGTTTTGACTACGTTTTCATACTTAGTCAATTTCCAAAGTTTCACAAAGTTGGTAGGTTGACATCTTCCTCCTTAGGGACTCTCTGGTGAGGCAAGTGACATGCTTGTATGCTCCATACAACACTCTAGAGACTCACATTCTCAATACATTTTTCACATCATCCTATGAGGCATGGCGGGCATTTCCTTAAGGCCATTTGGGCAAATTTAACACCAATTCCATACTTAGAAAAATTTCTCAATTTGGACTAATATGCCTAAAACACCCTTTTGGAAGGTCCATATTTTTTTCTTCATCCGCTTCCAAGACAATATGAAGACATGGTCAGGTAGTCCGAAGAGCAATCTACAAGACCCCCATGTGCTACGGGCATTTACTCTAACCCATAATTTAGGGAGGGCATTTTTATGAGGCTACTTAGCTAATTTTGCATCCACCAGTGAAATACCCTGTTTTGGCAGGATTGTATCTTTCTCCTCAAGAAAGATTAAAGAAAAATCAAAACATGAATATGTATCCAAACCAACTAGCCATAGGATGGTACCATGGTGTGGGGGGGCATTCTCTTAAGGCTGTTGGGACCAATTTTGACTAAGGTTGTTGGGACCAATTCTTCCTTAAATATATGTTGTAGTTTGGTGAGGCAAGTGACATGGTTGTGTGCTCCATACAACACTCTAGAGACTCACATTCTCAATACATTTTTCACTCCTATAAAGAATGCACTTTATGGAACTACCAAACTCCTCAGTTTGGATCTTCCTCTTTTAAGACATCGAACTAGGTCCATAAGTATTGATTCTTCATGTGCACAAATCTAAGAACAGGAGGCTTCATAGGGCCCAAAAAGTTGCATTTTTTTTTACAACTTCCTCAGATCATATTGAATTTTCATATTAGTCCTTGGAATGGGTGTTAGGAGCAATCCTTAATTTTTCACTCAGCTAGCTGCTCCCCTATCATGTAGACGTCTCCATTCACTAAGCTCCCCCTAAAATTTCGATGATGAACATGATGATGATGATGATGATGAATAATATGATGATTATGATGATGATGATGACGATGATAATGAAAATGATGATGATGATGATGATGATGATGAAGATTATCATGATAATGGAGATGTTGATGAATTGGATGACGATGATGTTGATAATGAATATGATGATGCAGATGAAGATGTTGATGATGATGACAACGAATATGGTGATGATGATGGTGATAATGAAGACGTTGATGATGAAGATGATGATTATGATGATGATGATAAGGAAGATGACAATGATGAAGAAGATCATGATGACGATGATGACAACAACGATGATGATGATTATAAAGATGATGATGATGATATTGATAAAGACGATGAAGACGATGGTGATGACGATGACAAGGATGATGATGATCATCATCATTGTTATCGTCATCACCATCATCTTCGTCATCTTCATCGTCATCATCATCATCGTCGTCGTCGTCGTCATCATCGTGTTCGTCCTTGAAGGGACTTATGTGTAGGATCTCACTATAAGCAATGCAACCAATACAAATAATGACAAAATCCTAGTCAAATTAAATTAAACTACTAAATTAAAAACATAGAGTTGTTTAACTATAATTAATTTAAAATGCAAAAAAATATAAAATATGAAAATAAAAAAAACAAAATAAACTAAACAAAACATAAATATCCAAAATAAAAAACAAAACAAAACACCAAGTATAAAATATGCAAATATTCAAACAAAAACATAGAATTCAAAAACACCGGCACACTAGTTCATTAGCATTCAAAAACACCCGCGCAGGAACTGCTCCGGCTCCCATTTGGGGGTTTTCAATGTCAAACTTTCATTGAAGGATTTGGAACACAATATTCCCTCTGCAGTTTGTCATTTATTTTAAACATTAAGCTAGCATTTCATTAGGATCTTTAACTGAGAGAACAACAAGCACAGCAATCAAACACAAGAAACAATGAACACAGTGTTTTTCCTCAGGGAAACCATAAATGGAGAAAACCCCGCAACTTCCTCAGAGATAGAATCAGCACTAAAGTGAAACCCAAAATAGTAAGATAAGCTCCTGATAGTAGTAACCTTCTTTCTATCTATCCCCAGTGTCTTCTCCTTCCTCAACTATGTGCTACACTTGAGTGTGGATGAGATGTGTGATAAATAGAGAGGTCACCTCTCTATTTATACTAATTCCCAACATGACTAAAACCCTTCTAGGGCCGACTTCACTAGGTGAGTCTAATAACCCTAGTGCCCCGAAACTATGGGGACTTTAACCCTTAGACAATAGGAGAATTACCCATAATGACTTGACATGACTTGTTTACATTATAGATCCTCTCGATAGGAACATCAGGGAATGACATGACATAAGCACATCCTGGAATAAACATTGGGTTACAATAGATAAGAAATAAAAGTGAATACATTCTGAAGTTACAATTACATCAACACTCCCTCTTAACTAGGAAGGTATTCTCTCAACACAATTTTCATCACTGGTCTTCTTCTCTGGGTCATCTCGTCATCTGCATCTTCAAGTCATATTCGTATTCAAGTTATCTTTGTCTTCAATTCATATTCATCTTCAAATCATCTTCATCTTCGGATCTGGATCATCACTTGTTCTAGATCATCATCACTCGATCTAGATCATTTCTGGAGCATCATCTCTGGATCTGGATCATCCCTCGATCTGGATCATCTCTACTGGATCATCAACACTGAATCTTCATAGGTTCTATCTCATGATTCTTCTCATCACAGGAATTTCTATAGAGCCAACCCTTTTTCATGATAGATGTAGTCCTAGCCACCTTGTAGGTCTTCTTCACTGCTTATATCTGACACTTAGGTCAGAATGGCTTGCCCAGCACTTACATCTGATCATGTAGGAACTAATCCTATAATAATATCAGAAAGGCAACACCCAACACTCACATCTAACCATGTGGTAACATAGCCCACAACCCTATCAGAAAGGCCCAGAAATCACATCCATTCAACCAATGATCGGAATGGCCCAGCACTTACACTTGGCCATGCGAGGAACTAATCCTCCATGACAAAAGGCCCTACACTTACATCTGACAACCAATGTTAGAAAGTCTCTTGCACTTACATCTGTTCAACCAATGATCAAGAAAGGCACAGCACTTACATATGTTCAACCAATCATCAAGAAAGGCTCAGTACTTACATCTATTCAACCAATGATCAAGAAAGGCTCTACACTTACATTCGACACATATGAGGAACCAATCCAACATGAATGTTTGAAAAGGTGTGCACTCACATCTAATCTTATAGGAACTAATCCTACAGTCATATCAGAATGGCACCCAGTCCTAGACTGAGCTACCTAGTAACTGACTAGGTGCCTCCATTCTCCTAGAGAATGGCAATTTCCCTTACATCTGACCTACTCATCAGAATGGCCACCACTCACATCTGACATGGAAGGAACAAATCCTCTCACCATGACAGAATGGCTCAGCCCTTACATCTGACCTACTTGTCAGAATGGCTATGGATTCAACACTCATATCTAACATGGAAGGAACCAATCCTCTCACCATAACAGAATGGATCATCCCTTACATCTGACCATGGAAGGAACCAATCCTATCACCATGTCAAAATGGATATGGGTTTCATCACTTTCCCTTGGAGGAAACCTCTATTTGGAGAGCACCAAGCTTCTCCCTGAAGTACTCAAACTTCACCCTAGCCAATGGCTTTGTCAACACATCAACTATATGTTCCTCCGTCGCAACATACTGGAGCTTCACTGCTCCCTTCTGCACCATGTCCCTGATATAGTGATACTTGATCTCGATATGCTTCAACTTTTCATGAAACACTGGATCCTTTGACAACTTCACGCAACTCTGGTTGTCACAACGTATACAAGTAGCATCCATCTAGAGCTCAAATAAATCAGATAGTAGCTTCCGCAACCATACTGCCTCACAACTAGCTGAACAAGCTGCGACATACTCTACTTCAACTGTACTTAGTGCCACATAGGATTGCTTCCTACTAAACCAAGAGATCACACCTAATCCCATACTAAATCAACACCCTGAAGTGCTCTTCTTATCGATGGCACTGCGTGCCCAATCTGAATCAGCATAACCCTCCAGGTTAATCTTCTGATTCACCTTGTACTTGAGCCCATAATCAATTGTACCCCTCAGGTATCTCAGAATATGCTTTGCAGAAATCAAGTAAACATGTCTCGGATCTGTTAAGAACTGGCTCAAGGTGTTCATAGCAAAGCAAATATCTGGTCTCGTGTTTGTCAGGTGCATCAAGGACCCAATCATCTGACGATACATCATAACATCAACCGCTTATGATGAAGCATCACTCAATAGCTTCAGGTTTGCTGCCATAGGTGTGGCTATAGCCTTGCATTCCATCATCCCAAACCTCTTCAGGATCTCTACTGCATACTTCCCTTGTCCGAGGGAAATCCCATCTGCACTCTACCACACCTCCATGCCTAGAAAATAATGCATCATACCCAAGTCCTTCATTTCGAACTCGGCAGCAAGCTTTCTCTTTGTATCAGCAATCAACCAATCCATACCTGTTACAAACAAATCATCTACATATAGTAGAAGCATCACTGGGTTTCCATCTTCAACCTTGTAGTAAAGGTTAGAATCTGCTTTACTCTTGGTAAAGACCAAACTGGATAGAAAGCTGTCAATTCTATCATACCATGTCCTAGGTGCCTGTTTCAAACTGTATAGAGCTTTCTTCAATCTGCACACATGATAGTCCCTGTCATGTGTCTCCAAACCGAGTGGTTGTTCTACATACACTTCCTCTTCCATTACACCATTCAAGAAAGCAGTCTTGACATCCATTTGATGTATCTTCCATTTCATTACTGCAGCTAAAGCAAGTACCGATCTGATGGAAGTGTATCTAGCTATAGGTGCAAAGTTTTCTTCATAATATATTCCTTCTTTTTGTGAGAAACCGCAAGCCACAAATCTTGCCTTATATTTCTCTATGCTACCATCTGCAGCATACTTGATCTTGTAGATCCATTTTGAAGTTACAACCGACTTCCCTTCTGGTCTTGGGACAACATCCCAAACATCATTCTTCATAATTGATTGATACTCTTCAATCATAGCATCCTTCCATTCTTTCCGTTCTACCATTTCTTCATAGTTGGAAGGTTCTTTATTGATAACATCACATAGTAAAGCTACATATCTGGAGCAAGATCTGGTTCTCTTTCTTTCTATGTGATTCTCTTCTAGAGCCCCGTATCTTTCCACACCTTGAATAACTTCTCGTACCCAAGTAAGTTTCCTCTTGTGAGGATTATTTTCTAGAGGTGGATCTACAGGTCTTTGTGGTTCTTCAAATTGTCGATCTTCTTCTTGAATTTATTCATTCATGGTTATATCATGAATTTTAGGTGCTTCTGCTTCATTCGCATCTTTAGCAGGTCTCTTTCTGGATTTGTTGTAAGCTGTGTCTTCATCAAATGTTACATCCCTGCTGATATCAATATTCTTGAATCCTAGGAAGTATATTCTGTAAGCTTTCAAGCTTTCAGAGTATCCCACAAATATACCCTTATTTCCTAAAGGATCTAGTTTTGTTCTCTTTTCTTTTGGTATGTGTATGTACATTGGACAGCCAAATATTCTGAGATGGCTGAATTATGGTTTCTTTCCAGAGAAGACTCGTTTAGGAGTCTTGTTCTCGAGTACTCTGTGTGGAGTATGGTTTTGTTTATTCTTCCCAGGAATATCAATATTCATCCAAAAATCCATCTGAATATCCATCCCATACACCGCTTTTCTAGCTGCTTTTTCCCATAGATTCATAGGAAGGTCTTGATCATGAAGCATTTCTCTCATAGCTTCCATGATGGTTCTATTCTTACTTTCTGCAACTCCATTCTGTGGTGGATTGTAAGGAGTGGACAACTCCGTCTTAATCCATGATTCTTTGCATAAGTATTTGAATTCGTTTGATGTGAATTCTCGCCATTATCTGATCGAAAAGTTTTGATCTTATTTTATGTGTGGTTCTTGATCAAGGCTTTGAATTCCTTGAACTTGCTGAAAACTTCATCTTTGTTCTTCATGAAGTAAATCCATGTCTTCCTAGAAAAGTCATCAATGAAAGAAACATAGCATACATACCCGCTTAGTGAACTTGATGACATTGGTCTGCATACATCAGAGTGGATGATTTCCAAGATTCATTTTGCTTTGCTTTCACTACTTGGAAATGTCTTCTTTGTGTTATTTCCTTTCGCACATCCTTTGCAGACCCCTTCATGTTTTGCTTGAATTTCTGGAAGACCTTCAACAACTTTTCTTGCAAGTGGTAGTGTGCAAGCCTTCTGTGCCAAAGTTCATTTGGCTATACTGTGTCATGGACCATAGATTGTTCTGGATGGCCCTTTAGCTTGTATAAACCTCCTTCTTGTTCTCCAATCACTATTGCATCATCAATAGTCTTTCCTCTTGGCCACATGAGGACTTAGCCATCTACAAATGCAACCCTCATGCCCTTTTCATCTAATGCTGATATGGATAGAAGATTCTTCTTCAGTCCTATTACAAACAAGACATCTTTCATTTTTATAGACTTTCCAGAGTCTAGCTTGTAAGAGGATTCACCACTACCTTTTATGGGATATTGGTAGTCATCCCCAAGATTCACCTTATGGGGTGAATTATGTTTGGATAGGTTCTCAAAGGATTCCTTGAAACCTGTCATGTGCTTGGAAGCCCCATTGTCAATAAGCCAATCTTTGTTTCCATGAGTGACAGTTCCCATGAGATCGAAGATCAGAACATATTCATCTTCACTTGAAGAGTCTTCACTTTCTTGTTTTACTCTCTTCCTGGAAGGATCATCATCCTCAGCAATGTGAGCATGATGTCTTCTTTTGGAGTTCCTCTTCTTCTTGGATCCATTCTTATTCTTGGGACAATTTTTAGCAAAGTGTCCTATTTCATCGCATGTATAACATCTGAGTCTGGATGGATCCCTTCTTACAAAATTATTTTTCTGATGAGAATGCTTACCTTGGTGATGATGATTTTCCCTTCTTCCTTTCTTGGAGTGTATTGTGAGAGCTTAATCTTCAATTCCCATATTTTCTTCTCAAGCTGCTATCTAAGCTTCTTCTTGAGAACATTCTTCCCACAATCTACTAAACTTGACCAACTTCTTTCTAGCACAGATTCCTTGGATGAAAGAATCCCATGACCTAGGGAGGCCATTCAATATTGTCATCACAATTTCTGCATTCTCCACTTCTTCATCTACAGCTTCTAGTTGTTCTTTGATCTGGGAGACCCTTGTGAAATATGACTGGATGGTCTCCTCATTATGAATCTTGACATTCTTCAACTGGTTCCTTAGAGTCATCTTCCAATTGATGTTCTTCCCTTCAAACAATTTGGTTAGGGAATCAAACATGGCTTTAGGTGTCTTGAGGGAGGACACCTGAGGAATGAGGTGATCCTTGATAGAATCTACAATGATCCTCTTTGACATAACCAACTTATTCTTATGTAAGGCCTTGCCTCATCTCCCTTTGGAACTGGAACCTCCTCACTGATATAGGATTCCAACTCATTTTCTTCCAGGACCAGGGAGATCCTATACTTCCAAGCTCGGAAGTTATCATCTCCCTCAAGCTTTTCATTAAGCTTGGTATGATGATACATCTTAACTGAGAACCTCAAATGGAAATACAAAAGATTTATATCTTACTAGATCAAGATGTCGGATTTGGATTTGGAGCTAAAATCCTGTAGTGTTGGTTCAGGAGCATATTAGGGTTTTTCTTTTCTGGAGTTTTGTCCAACCAAATGCTTTGAATTTGATTCCTAAATTCGATTTTGGGGAGGAGATCAATCCAGGCCAGGGCTCACTGAAAAATTCTAGTTCTGTGAAAAGCCCCAATTTTCGGCAGTAGTGTCAGGTCCAAAACTGGAAAACCTCAGAATTGGATTCTACTTCGACAAAAAGATGCGCCCTAGGGAGGAGAGTTATTCCACCCTACTTTTTCTGAAAATATATGGAGAGAGATCCACAAACTAGGAAGCCCTAGTTCCCGCAGTTGCACAGTGTCTTCTTCTCAGGTTAGCTCTGATACCATGTTAGATTTTAAACATTAAGCCATCATTTCATTAGGATCTTTAACTGAGAGAACAACAAACACATCAATCAAACACAAGAGACAATGAACACAATGTTTTTCCTCGGGGAAACCATAAATGGAGAAAACCCTGCAACTTTCTCAGAGATAGAATCAACACTAAAGTGACCCAAAACAGTAAGATGATATCATGACAGTAGTATCCTTCTTTCTATCTAGCCCCAGTGTCTTCTCCTTCCTCAACTATGCACTACACTTGAGTGTGGATGAGATGTGTGATAAATAGAGAGGTCACCTCTCTATTTATACTAATTCCCGACATGACTAAAACCCTACTAGGGCCGAATTCACTAGGTGAGTCTAATAACCCTAGTGCCCCGAAACTGCGGGGACTTTAACCCTTAGACAAGAGGAGGGTTACCCACAATGACTTGACATGACTTGTTTACATTATAGATCCTCCCGATAGGAACATCGGGGCATGACATGACATAAGTACATCCCGGAATAAACATCAGGTTACAATAGATAAGAAATACAAGTGAATACATTCTGAAGTTGCAATTACATCAACATTTATTGTGTCCAAGATGGCAGAATATTCTACCAGGAGGAAAAGAAGCAGCAATGCGGGATACCTTGGAGTGCTTCCTAAGAAGAAACCCAAGCTTGAACCTGAGAAGAACAAATTCATGTTCAGAGTTTTGCTTCATAATGGTTTGAATTTAACTCTGCAGTTGGAGGATGCCGTTGAAAAGATGTTAGTCGTCGAGTTTGTAAGGATTGTTAGGAGAAAAGCTGAGAAATAAATAATAGAAAAGGGGTCAAGAAAGATCCACTGAATGTTGAAACAACATTGCATGTAATTATAGTAGTTATCTGGATGTTGAACAAAGCTGAATAGTATTTTCAAATGACATGATTTATCTTTCATAACTTATAGAATACTAAAATTTGGTGATTAAGATTGCTATACAACTTTGATGATTTCAACTTTACATAACAATTAGAAACCCCTTAGGTCTATGGTTAGACTTTGAAGTATGAAAACAAAATCATGGAAAACCTCTAAGAAATTTGAAATTAATCACCATACACCAAACTTTAAAATGAAATATTTTAAAGAATGCATAATAAATTTTGAGCAAAAATTGTATTGTTAAATTTGCAAAGTTTCTTTTATACAATGTAATTCCTTTCAGTTCATGTGTATTTAAATTTTTTTGGATTAAATTAACTTTTTTGTATTTCCTTGCAGATAATTGAAATTTATGTTTACTAAAACTCTGTTTATATTTTGATAATGCTTGCAGGGTGGCTCTTTGCGTTCTGATCATTGGAGAGCAGAGGTGGATTTGGTTCTAAATACTGTGGCAATGAATGCTTCAACTAATTCGTCAATACTGTGGTTTTGTGATGAGGAAAATATCTCTTGTTTCGAAGACGCACCATATTTCACCCCCTTACTTATCTCAAGGACTTGCACTATTTTGTAAAGGTCTCTCTCTTCCTCTCTCTTTATATGACATATACACACATGGTTCTAGAATGCATGTTGATGGGGTGAGTCTTAGATTCAACTAGAAATTGAAGTATTCTCTTATAAGTAAAAAAAAATGTATTAGTATGTGCGCTACAAAAGCATTCCATGATCTCCTCAAAGTGCATTCTGTTAGAACAAATATTTCCATATCTAAATATTATTTACTGGAAAGTATTTTTTTTTTATTAACTAGGGGAATCAGCAACTGGAGCGGGGATGGTACTTGCGTGACACCGGGTCCATGGATCCATTCTCACTACCACTACATCCCTAGGTGTCCCACACCCTTTGTAATACATGGGACACAGGTAAACCCGGGTGGGATTTGATCTCGTGACCTCCAATTTACAACAAGTGACTTAATAACAGCTGAATCACCAATAAGCCACACCCGTGCGGGATATTATTTCTTGGAAAGTTAACATTTCATAGATAACAAATATTTATCTGGAGTATTTAGTGACATTTTATTCATATAGTAAGACAACATGACTCTTTCCTCTATTTTTTGTTTTAGATTGTTTGACAGGATGGTGGTATTAACAGTGTCCACACATTTCTAGTAAAAACCTATTTATATGTGTATTTAATATATTTATGTATTAAACTTAAAAATTTATCTGTTGTTTTCGTTTTAATACAATGGTTAAAGAAATCTTGTCGAATACAAACACAAGTTTCCACATCACTGAGGCAACAGTATTGTAATATAGAATTTAAATGTGAGTTGATATTCTGGTGGAAAATGTGTGATGTATAGATTGATTGTTGATTTCCTTCACAGGACATGTGGAATGTGACTACAAAAACACATCTCTTGGTGGAATTACCCCAAGAACACACTTTCCAAATAGCATTAGCTGATTTAATTGTATGCCCATTTTTTATTTCATAAAATATTTTGATATTTTCCATGTTGTAACGAACATAAAATAAATATAATAATTAAATAATTTATAACAAACATAATTAATATGAAAGGACATGACCTTTCATTCACAATTACCAAGCCCTATTTAATAGGTAGGTTATCAACCATTGTAATCATCTTTTGTCATATCCTTTATCCTATCATCAATTTATATATTATTATGGCATATTCGATATTCCAAATATTTTGGTAATCTTTGTATGAGTGGATAATTATTTCGCATTATTTCACTCCATGTGGTATCAAAGCTCTCGTTGCTTGATCTGGACGGTGGTTAACAAATTCAGACCTTGTCTGAGAAAATCAGGGTTTCCCTGAGTTGCAGGTCTTTGACCTTTTTCCTTCCCTTTTAAAAAAAAAGAAGAAGAAAAAATAAAGAAAAAATTCTTT
>LPNX010453070.1:25340-59566 GCA_001517045.1 Pseudotsuga menziesii
ATAAGAAGAACCACAACCACATTCAAGATTATTACATGTACTGTTGAAAAAGAAAAGAAGACGAGAAGTCAAGACTATATATCGTCGAAGAAACAAAATCCAAGAAAGACTCATCAAGAAATCGATAGCCATCCAGCATTAAAGAAATCAAAGATCATGGAATCGGGTTTGCGAATACAAATAGAGAAATTAGAAGCCAAGCTAAAGCGTTATCAGAGAGACAATGAAGAGTTACGGGACATAAATATGAAATCGAAAATGTTGATTAATTTACATAAGATGCAAAAAGAGCGCAAGGAACTAAAAAATTTCGACCAGAAAAATCATATAGAAAATTTATCTGCCCAAATTGAGAAATTAAAAGACGAAAGTGAGTTTGATCAGAAACAAAAAAAATCAAGATATAAAGAAAGAAATAAGTGATTCCAAAGAAGAAATAATAAACTTGAACAAAATCGTTAACGACAAAGATGAAGAACTGATGCACATACGATAGAGATTAACAGATCAAGAATCAGTGGGCGACTAGTATCGACAACATATAAAAATTCTTCAACAACAAAATAGAGACTCTAAAAAATAACTCAAGCTGGAGATCGCAAAGAGTAATAAAACAATATCCAACAATTCTGAAGAAATTTTTAGATTAAGAAATCATAACAAAACATTGATTACAAAAATCAAAAAATTGAAAAACATAAGCAAGAGAAAACACTCCAGTGAAGACCTCGAAGGAAAAATAGTGGAAAATCAAGAAGAAAACCAGTGTCTAAATAATCGTAATCAGGAACTACAGAATCAGATCAAGGAGTTAGAAATTGAAAAAAAATTGCAAGATGAAAGAATCGAAAAGATTCGAAATCATAAACAATCTACTGGAGAACCAAGAAGCACAATCCAGGAAAATGCATCCAAAAATAAAATCAAGGAAGTGAAGACAGTCATCGCCACAGTCCAAAAGAAAGAAGAACAAACAACACCTAACCTTACAGACATCCTAATTATAATCGTCATTTTGACCAACGATAGGGTCAAAATGAATATTCACAGAAGACTTATGTGGACATGCGAAAATATCGACATACTAAGCAACAATTGAGACGAATTGTCCCACAAAAATATCTCAAAGCTTCGATAAAAATAGATCTGGGATGGACCACAGCAGATACGATGCGACAATTCTCCTGGGTAATCCGTAATTCGTATCGGCTCATCTCCTCAAATGTCGCAAATACAAAACGGAAAGAATTCTGAGAAGATAGATTAAAATAAATCAGACATTAATGTCAAATACATCTTTGAGGACAAAGATTCCCTTAAGGGGAAGGCAATGTAATGAACATAAAATAAATATAATAACTAAATAATTAATAATAAACATAATTAAGATGAAAGGACATGACCTTTCATTCACAATTCCCAAGCCCTATTTAATAGGCAGGTTATCAACCATTGTAATCATATTTTAACATATCCTTTATCCTATCATCAATTTATATCTTATTATGGCGTATTCAATATTCCAAATATTTTGGTAATCTTTGTATGAGCGGATAATTTTTTCGCATTATTTCGCTCCACATGCCTAGAAAAATGACCACTTGTGTATTGGTCTAGGAATGGATTATTTATTTAATTTATAAATTTAATTTCCATCCAACACAATGGTTTTCTGGTTATTAGGACAACTCTTTGCAAGCGGTATGGGCCAATGGACCTGGCGAAAGGCGATTGATAAGGTAAGGGTTCTTGCATTGCCTAGATTCTCCCTAGGCATTAATATTTTATATGACTTGCTTGTACCTGTCGTATAATATAACTTGCTATTTTCATTTCTAGCCTCTTCATCATGCTTCATATCCAATGTTTGTATAGAAACATAGAAATATCCGACTTAACTGTCTTTGTTGTGTTCTTGTTGTACCATTCCCTGCTTTTCCCTAGGTTTTAGAGTTCCCACCTCATTTTTCCATTGCATTCCTAGGAGCAGTGTAGTAAGTAGTACTAGTGTTATGTTCACCTATTCTGCAGTGCACTGTGCTCACATTTTGGATAGGTTTTCCCTATGTTTAACTACTAAAGTTGATTATTTGTAGCATTCCCTTGGTTACCTGCTATCATGAGGTTCTTTTACACTAAGTAGTTCTAATGATAGTGGTGCATGGTTTGTCCTCTTTTTGCAGAGAAATTGATGAATAAATAGCATCCTTGGAGATTTAAGCAGAAGTGCACATAACTTGATAGTCTCAGTCTCTCAGAATACCCTCTCTAAGGAGAATTTGCTCAACATCAATTGCAAATGACTTTGTGGGTGCACTACATATCCTGGTGTTCAGTCACATACAAGTTGGATTGAACCTCCCAGACTTGAATTATTGGATTTTGAAGACCGAATGTTCTATAGCAAACTATTTTTGTTTGCTCATAGTGTTTTTGAGGCTACTAAGTGGAGCTTTGTAGCAATTGTGGAACGCCAGATCTTGTCTTGAGTTGTACATGCATAATTGCTTTGAGTAATTAGTGAGACAACGACCCCAGCCATAGCAGTCTCTGTATAAACTAATGAAATCCCATTGCATGTATCAATTCTTGCAAATTATGAGTGTAGGCAAGCATTGTGATAGAAGAACACAATATTCCCTCTGTGGTTTTCCATTTCTTGTGTCCAAGATGGAAGAATCTTCTACCGGGAGGAAAAGAAGTAGCAATGAGGGCTACCTTGGAGTGCTTCCTAAGAAGAAACCCAAGCCTAAACCTAAGGAGAACAAATTCATGTTCAAGGTTTTTCTTCTTAATGGTTTGAATTTAACTCTGCAGTTGGAGGATGACGTGGAAAAGATGTCGTTCTCTGAGTTTGTAAGGACTGTTAGCAAAAAATATGAGAAATAAATCATCATAAAAGGGGCCAAGAAGAATCCACTCGGGTCCCCAAGTCTATGTGGAAGATGCAATGGGAGAACAAATAAAGATGGAAACATCATATGCAATGATTCTCACAACAAGCCCATGCTCGTAGCTCTGCAGGTTTATCCCTGAACTTCCTCCCCTAAACTATTTCTTTAGTTTTTTTTATAAGTCAACAAAAATGTAGTTATATGTGCGCTACAAAAGCATTCCATGAGCTCCTCAAAGTGCATTATGTTAGAACAAATATTTCCATATCCAAATATTATTTGCTGGAAAGTTAACATTCATAGATAACAAAGATTTATCCGGAGTATTTAGTGACATTTTATTCATATAGTAAGACAACATGACTCTTTCCTCTGTTTTTTGTTTTATATTGTTTGACAGGATGGTGGTATTAACAGTGTCCACACATTTCCAGTAAAAACCTATTTATATGTGTATTTAATATATTTATGTCTTAAACTTTAAAATTTGAGTGTTGTTTTCGTTTTAATACAATGGTTAAAGAAATCTTGTCGAATACAAACACAAATTTCCACATCAGTGAGGAAACGGTATTGTAATATAGCATTTAAATTTAAGTTGATATTCTGGTGGAAATGTGTGCTGGATAGATTGATTATTGATTTCCTTCGCAAGACATGTGGAATGTGACTCTAGAACCACATCTCTTGGTGGAATTACCCCAAGAACACACTTTCTAGACAACATTAGTTGATTTTTTTTGTTGGTTAAGTGCCTTATGACTTGTTGGGCGAACCTTTGGTCTCAAAAACCACGATCCAAGGCATCTAAGCCATCAAAATCACCCAGGGATCGCACCCGGCCTAGCCACACCAACCCTTAGCATGGTTGGATTTAAATGTTTCCTTCCATGAGTAGTGGGTTTTGATTCTGGGTTTCCAAGCAAACTAAACCCCTCTCGACCGTTTCCTCTACTGGAATTTGAAAACGACATTAGTTGATTTAATTGTATGCCCATTTTTTTTATTTCATAGAGTATTTTGATATTTTCCATGCCTAGCAAAAAGACTACTTGTGTATAGGTCTAGGAATGGATTATTTATTTTATTTATAAATTCAATTGCCAACCAACACAGTGGTTTTCCATTTATTAGGACAACTCTTTGCAAGTTGTATGGGCTAATGGACCTGGCGAAAGGCGATTGATAAGGTAAGGGTTCTTGCATTTCCTACATTCTCCCTAGGAATTAATATTTTATATGACTTGCTTGTACCTGTCATATAATATAACGTTGCTATTTTCATTAATAGCCTCTACATCATGCTTCCTATCTAATGTTTGTATAGAAACATAAAAATATCAGACTTAACTGTCTTTGTTGTGTTGTTGTTGTACCATTCCCTACTTTTAGCACTCTTATATTCTCTCTGTGCATTGCCCACCTCTATTTTTTAACCACTTTCCCTCTATCAGATTTGTTTGTTTTCGGATTTTGGCTCCATTTCTTCATTACTTCTTTAAATTGCTATTCAAAATTGTGTTTTATTTTTCATTTTCTACCAAAAGCTTGGAATTTTTTGTTCCCATTTATTTTCTACCAAACCAAAATATTGCACGAGAAGCCTTTTTTGGGTGGAAATGGAGGTGCTTTTCCTGTCATCCAAGCTTGTTCCAACCTTCTTATGGGGAAGCGGAGTCTCGAGTTTTAAAACCTAGTAAGAGCAATTATCCTTTATTCTCCATCTCTGAAGCTACCATTTGTAATTATATTACAAGTGTATTATGATAGATTTCTTGGTTTGGCATGGGAAGCTTTTTTGGGTTTGAAATAGAGGTATATTGCCATTCTATAGCATTTGTCTTGTAGTAATAATTTTTAGGAATAGCGGTGACATTTCCACCTCGTGGATCTTGTTTGACAAATATCTAATGTCTAGCTTAGGATTTTCCTATTGAATATTTATGAAGCGGATCTAGTTATTAAGGAGCAGATTGTGTTTGAACCATTCAACCCTATCTACTCTTTAATCACTAACGCCTCCATGATATCCTCAATTGAACCCATCTTCGTAACTTGGATTTATTAGGCACTCATCACAGCTTTTATGCCATTTTAAATCTTAATTCATCTTTCAATTTCTGTTTTATAAGATCTGAAAATTTCTGTCATTTACATGTATTAAACTCATCCCTAAAACATCAAATTGCATGGTAGGTTTTCCCTAGTTTGTGGTTGGGAATTACCTTCTAGAAATATGCTCTGTAGTGCTGATTAAATCTGGTCTAAAACATAATTAAAAGGTTGTTTTGCATGGTTGAAAACTTCAGATTAATAAGTGAAATTCCTAGATATTCCCTATTTTTAGCCTCATGTGTACCTTGTTTCAAATCTAACTAAAGGTTAAAACATTCGGCTATCACAAATCTTGGTTGCTGGTTGGAAAATACATATCATTTTGCAAGTTTGTAGCAGCAATTAATTTATTGATTCAGATCTCAAATTTGAGGATATTTTCACATATACACTAATAAATTCTCAAACCCTGATTATTCACTACTAAAATCCCTTGTAGTATCAACTAGTCCATTGATCGTATCAATCCATTTAACATTTTCTTCTAGAACTAAATCTTGTAATTGCAAATAATGCATCTCAATAGAAGCTAGAGCCTAGAACCTACTTTCTTTACGGGACAGATATGGTGTTAACACTTTCCGTTGCAGATAATATTGTAATACCTGCAACATCTATGATGTAGCCCACTTGAATGGTGGTAGAGCGACTTATTGTAATTTTCAGTTTCTGTTATTTTATGCTTGGTTTGACAAGCGAATCCACATATACACTTCAAGAATCAGCAGTAGATAAATTAATACCTTGGATAAGTTATCCCATTCAATTATTTCTAGTGGCATGATTATAAGCCTAGATTAAATTTTGTAAGGACTTATTCAAAACATAGCATCTATTGTATATTGGTCTAATGTACACATTTACATGTCGGTTTCTAATTACTTGCAATATTTCCATACGTATTCATCACTGCCAAATAGGGTCCTTACAGAATGGTCTTATTCACACCCTCTATGCATATGAAAATTGTATGGTTTCATCTGGGTCCAATGTGCATCCTATGAACTTCCAAAGTTTTTATCAGGAAGACAGAAAGGTGATAGAAAAGAAGAACGACAGAAAGTTTTCAATTTATGTATTTCATCATCATGTTTTTTCAGGTATTTCTTGTTTTTGGGGTATCGGGGTCTGTCAAAAGTATGCCGAGTGGGTACTCGTCGGATGCGGAATTTAATTCCGCATCCAACAATCTATCACGATCGAACTTTGAGTAAAAACACTGGGAGATATGTTGAAAATACAAACAAAAAAGTAGTTTTTTCTTTTCTCCCTCCAAAATTAATAAATATTATTTTATTATTTTAACTATTATTGTATTATTTTTTTTAGGAGGCCCATTTTGAGTTGAAATTTCCTCTAATGAATCCTAGAAAATGAATTTTGATATTTTTTCAACTAATTCGCTATGCTAAAATTATCTAATTATCCTTAGAGAGAAAATGATATGTCCCTAAGATGTTTTGATAGCCTCGTGGGACATTACAGGTGGTATCAAAGCTTAGGTTCCAACACTGATAATGTTGGGCATTTTGCAGAGTTATAATCTTTTGTGTATGTGCATTTAGAGTTTATAAATGAGTTTTGTGAAAAGAATTTAACCTCTCTTATGTTAATGGAAGAATCAAAATCCTCACTTTATATATCGGTTCAATTGTATCCCGCCTCTTAATTTCATATGTTAAGAGATTAAAGATCAATTTGTTGTATGCTTTAGAAATTAATTAATATTGCCTATTCACCGTTCAATAGATTGATTGGTAGTTACTATGCATTACATATCTAATGATAATGATCCAGTAGATGTGATTGGTTGATGCATGTTCACCTTGCATTGCCTCTTTTACTATTCAGTGATTAGATTGGTTGATGCAAGCATTTCCTCTTTTACTATTTAGTGATCTGCTTGGTTGATGCATGTGCATTGCCTCTTTTACTATTCATTTATTTGACTAGTCGGTTCTTATGCATTGTCTCTTTTATTGTTCAGTGTTTTTATTGGTATTTTCTTATTCATCATCGATTTCCTCTTTTACTCCTCGTTTAATGTATTAATTTTTAAATGCTTTTGTTGGATGATTGATTTAATGGTACATCACATGTGGTATGATTGGTATGGTCATTAGTGGTTGATATTGGTGATTGATGTATTTTTATTGATGAATCATGAATGATGTATATTAATTGATGTATTCTTGTTGATGTATGTTGATTGATTCTTGATTGATGTATTTTGATTGATGCATTATGATTGATGAATCCTGGTTGATGTATTATGATTGGTGTATTCTGGTTAATGTATTTTGGATGATGTATACTACTCGGTGTGTTCTGGATGATGTATTCTAGTTGGTGTATTATGGATGATATATTTTGGTTGATATATTTTGATTGATGTAATATGATTGATATTTGTATGGTTAGTTGATGCATGTATGGTTTTCATTGGTTGATATTACCTTATTGATATATGATTAAGATATTATCAATTAATGTATTATGGACCAATGTTTGTATGGATAGTGCATGCATGATTGTCGATGTATGATTGGTATTGGTTGATGTTACTGATTGATACCGATCATTATTAGCTGATGAATAATGGGTTTTTGAATGTTCTCTAAGGAAGCCTTTATGCTTTGCGTTGAGATAAAAAGTAGTATGTTTAACTACTAGTTGTTATGGACCTTTTTAGTTCTTAGTTAGATTGGAATTGTTCCATATAAGTTATGTTTTCTTGTTACATTAAAATGCAAAAAGAATTTAGGCGATCTTTATAACCTTTGTCTTTCTTAATAAAAGTATCTTTGCTTTCTTATTTAAAGGTATCCTGGTATTAACTTGGTGTTTTTGCATATATCTTTGTTGAAAAGTAGGTACTAATAATGTGACTGATTAAGCATGATACATCCACCTTTGTTGAATATGTTCTACATGTATCCTTACATATATTTCCAATACTAATAATGTAAAATTTCATACAAGTATCTTTGTTAGAAAACTATTTAGGTGATTTTCTTGAAAAAAAAGTATCCTTGTGATCTTTGCTAAAAGTATATTGTTAGGGTATCCTTTTGGTATATCAAATACTGTTGTTGAAAGGCATATTTGTAAAGTATCATGGTGAATTTCATGCATCATTGTAGGGAAATTTTTTGGGTGATAAATCATGTAAAAGCATATTGGTAATGTATCTCATGTGATTGACCAATTGGATTGCATTTCATATATCTTAGATGAATTTCATGTATCTTGATGATAGAGCAGATGCATGATGCATTTCATGTATTTGTAGGTAAATTATATGCATTTCATGAAGAAAGAGTATACACTTGATGCAATTCATTTAATTAATTGATATACCTGATGCATTTCATATGATTGAAATTGATTAGAATAAGATTTAGGTAGGTGCATTTCAAGTATTTTGTTGAAGAAGTATCTATATCTTGTTTTCTTTGCATATACTGATGTATTCTGTGTATCCTAGGTGAATTAGAGAGAAATGGAATAAAAATGAATTAATTTCATGATGTGATTTCATAGAATTTATTTCATGTATTTTTGAAATATTTGATGTGATTAATTAGAATTTCATTTTCTTGAAAGATGTATTTTATGACGAACATTATATATATATAAAGAGAGAGAGAGAGAGAGAGAGGAAAATATTTATATCTCATATCATATAATTTTATACTTGATGTTAATCATATGGGTGAATGAAATATGATATTCATGTTGATGTATCTTTGTTGAAGTTTGAATGCCTTGTAATGAGGTTTGAAGACCCTGTAATTGGGATGGAATATTGGATCTTGCTTCCTTGAGTCCACTATACTAGTCTCGATTCTTGCACTCGTAGTGGAGACAGACAGGAAAATAGGTGGTAGTGGGAAGTATTGTGGTTAGAAATATGTTATCTTTTTGAGGCATGTATGGGCATGCATATAAGATTTTGGAAGATGTTATCTTCTGAGCCATGTATGGCCATGTATGTTAAAGTTTGGAAGACGTTATCTTCTGAGGAATGTATAGCCATGTTTGTGAAAGTTATAAAGATGATATATTTTTTAGGCATGTATGGGCATGTTTGTTAAAATTAGGAAGATGTTATCTTCTAAGGCATGTATGGGCATGTCTGTATGACTAGAAAACTAAAGGTTGTGATCCTTCTGAAATTTGTAAAAGCATGTATGTATGATGCATCAAGGATGATGCATGGCTTAAGGGGGAGGGAATGTAAAATCCCATGTGTTAAGCCCCACACATATGTAATATGTTATTGTTTATTATTTTGGAACACGGTGTTAGAACAAGGGTCTTTAAGGACCTAGAAACATTATTATTATTTTGTAAATAATTAATTGATGCAAACAACTAGCATATCGAGGACCGCTAAAAGAGTATGGGAGGCCTAGATCCACAATGTGAGGAGGAATGTGTACATTCCTACAACTTTAGAACTTTTTTGGTTGATCTTGGTCCATATTTATGCCTTGGTGGATTTATTAGTTAATGATCACCCAAACATTGTACAACATACCCAACTTTTGATTATTTGGTCTATGTCAAGGTATTATTGAGCTTAATTCATGAGTTAGTGCACCATCCTTGGTGTTTGGGTGGATGTCACTTGTCAGTTGATCCCATTTGGTGGTTTTGTAACTTCTTTTCGGTGATTACACTTGGTTTTGTAACTCCCATTTCCACTAGTGCGTCACTGACTATTTTTAGCATGGACACCCTAAATTTGTGTAAATCCTTATGTAACTCCTTGTGTAAATATTTGGGTAAATCCTTGTGTAACCCCCCTTTGCTATTTTGGGAAGCTTCCTTGGCTTGTTTGATACCTCACCTCACTAATTTTGATTCATTTTCATGGATTATGTGTCCACACATGAATTTGAGTTGGGTGGAGTGGATTAAAGTCACTCTATTTGAAATTCGAATTGCTTGGGTTGGATTAGATTTAACCTCTTGTGTTTGAGTTACCCCCCTTGGATTGAATGAAGTTGGATTACCCTAGTTTGATTTGACTCGCTTGAGTTAGAATTACCTTCTTTGGTCTATAAATCCATGTTTGATCTCCTTGGTTGGGGGTTCTTAGATGGTTCTTTTTGGATGTTTTTTTATTATGGTTGTTCATATATTTGATGGTGAGAGATTGACAAGCTTGTTAACTTGGGAAACCATGAATTCTCTACTATGTGTATTAACTTGTGTTGGCTGAACAATGACATTATATGGTGTTTACGGTAAGACCAGAAAAATCTGGTGTAGTTCCTTCGTGTCCACTACTTGGTTTTGTACTAGACCTGCACATGAATCATGATGGTGAATAATGATATCCCAATGGCCTAAGGGGTTTGGATTACCATTGCACTTGGTAGTGGGGTGGAAGAGGAAGTATGTGGTGAGGAATAGAGTTTTGGATTCTCAAAAAAATACTTGAGATATTTTTTATTGCAAATATGTTGTGTATCTATGGAATAATCTTGGGGGTGGCTTGTCAAAGCGAGATCTGGCTTGCTAGTGCCAAATATTGAGTGGAACGCAGTCCAAATGATGTCAATTATGCATTAATAAGATAAGTGATTTATCTCATGTATATTCAATTTATTTGGCTTAGATATGATTTATTTATGGATGCACATGAAATGTTTGATGAAACGTATGATTTAAAGTTGAGTAATAAATTTCTCAGGGAATTCAATCTATTTATGCAAGTAAATTTTGCGAAGGAATTGGAAACTAGTTTTTGGGATTTTGTGCACAAATTGTTTGAGGAAAGAATTCTTTGGTATCTATGATACAAAAATGATATTTTTTCCTTTGTTCATTATATAATGTGTATTTTTATTGTACAGTAGCCACAAAATGGTTTAAGACAGTGTTTTTTGATGCTTCTACCTTTTATTCAAAAACTAGTTCTTCAATTGGACTCTTTGGCATAGTTCGAAGACTTGGAACATGAAGTGTTTTTAAAAATGCCTAAGTGTTATTTTATGATTATGTATGATAAATAATCTTGAAATGTCTGTGAGAATATGAGGATAAATATTCTTGGTAGTGTTGAGTAAATGTCTACCGAAATTCTAGATCAATTTCCATTCTAGTTCCTATAATGGAATTTTTTTGAGTAGATTTGTGACTTTGCATATGAAGTATTTGATGAAATGTTCAAATGATATATAAATTTGTTATGATATATCAAACATGTTAATTCGATTTGGAATGACATTTGAATGATTTTATGATTTGTGGATTTAATTATTCTAGCAATTCCTAGAATTACTGGTGAATTCATATGAGTAGAATTAGATAATTTTGTGAGTTATCTAATGGAATGTACATGGTATAAAAAATACAGCCATGTGATTGTAGGTGAACCTTTCTATATTGTCCATGAGATATGGTAGGCATATATTTTTCTTTATTTTTCATTTGGGAAGTTAATTTGGAAACTAGGTATGTTGCGATGAAATTGGTAACTAGCTTTTGGATTCAAATCTTTGTTTTTGGTAAAAGATGAATGTACAACCATATGCTATGTTCTTGGTACATTATTTGTGATATATAATTTTATTTTACATATCTATACCTTCACCTCTGTGTTCCTCAGAACTCAATTCGATTGGTTTGATTGAATTCTTGGTAGTGTTTATTAAGTAGGTGTACCGATTAAACTTGAAATATTCTCTGTTTATGCACTCGTATCAGATCTGCAAAAGTACTTTATTATTCTTTACGTGCATACTTAAATACGGGTATAATGGATTTAGATTCACTTGCTCATTGGCATGGTTGCGTGTCGAATTTGTGTAAGACTAGTTGTTAGTGTTGAACAACTAGTTAACTAGTTTTTATGGAATCATTTTCATAATTACGATGTTTAAATAATTGGAAAATGATAATTATGCCTGAATTACACGTTATTAGGTGTTGATTATCCATTGGATTTGATAAAAAATGGTTAATCCATAAAAAATGAAATGATGGTAAGTACCATTAATTGTGTGCTAAGTGTTGTTAAGTAGGGATGCTTTGTCCACTTGTTACGACTATGACTCATTTTAAAATGTATAAATATCTAAATGGTATTGGGGAAAAGTAGTTTTAAGTGGGGATGCAACAATTTTTGGTTCATGCTTAAAAATAATATTGTAATGTCTTGGGAATTCTGCACTTAAGACAGATATCTAATGTGTAGTAAGCAGGTTTTCTAAGAATTGTTGCAGGTGAGAAAAAAATAATATTTGACGTGTTGAAGATCTAATGAATGTGTTTTTTTGATGTTATGTTTGTTGCACATATTGGATGGTTTATCTTATAGTGATGCTCTGAATGTGATGTTTACTTCCCTAAATATGTTCTTTGTTTATGGGCATATGCTTTGATGAAGAAGTAGAGTGATTATGTTATGAAAATGATGTTTGTTTATGCTCACACTATTGATTAAGTAGAATGTTTAAGAGATATTCCTTCTATCCCTATAGCGTTGCATGAATTTGTTTCTTGCAGTCCCTATTGATGCCTCGGGTGAGACTTCATCTGCTTGCAAGTGATGTTGAAAGGGGCGATATCTAAGGGTTTTGTTGATGAATTATTGCTACAACCTAGGTATTCCCATTGTGCACCAACAAAAGGGTCAGATGGGGAGGTAGTTGGATCAAATAAAGGGATGGCATTGGGTAGAGGTGGAGAGGTAGCAAGAATGAGGGGAAGAGGAAGGGAATAAAGGTTTGTGGTGAATAGGAGTATGTACCAAGAGGGGAGTGGGGTATAGGGTGGGTGGGGGTGTCATGGATTGAAGATGTGAAGTCTAGGAGGTGAAGGCCTAGGAGTAGAGTAATATGGGTGGAGAGGTATTTAGATCAAAACAGAGGTGAGGAGGGGTTAGCCTAGGAGTAGAGTAATATGGGTGGAGAGGTATTTAGATCAAAATAGAGGTGAGGAGGGGTCGGCCGTAGGACATAAATGTCACTTCTCAAGCTCAATCACCATCAAAAACACCTACAAACCAAAACACAAACACTCTTTATAGGGTCTTAGGCATCAAGATTAGATATGGATGTCATTAAGAGATTTTGCACACTTAGAATGGGTCAGAGAGCCTCGAACATGGCTTAGGAAGGGGAAAAAGTGCCTCGAGGATATTATTAAATCTTTGTAGACTCAAAATCCTTGAATGAGTACTTGTACCAACACATCAATCCTGTGTAAGGTTTTATGAATGATAAACATGTAAATTGAGACCAAAATAACTAAATTACTAAGACGAAAGAAAAACCAATGACCACATACAAAGCCAATAAAATAAGAGAGATAGGGCCAAGGGACTAAGTACCAATGACCACACACAAAGCCAATAATATAAGAGAGATAGGGCCAAGGGAATAACTACCAATAACTATAGTAGCATCCTTTGATAGAGACAAGGATAACCAACCCTAACTAAAAACAAAGATAAACCAATGACTAGAGACCACCCCATGGGAAAAAGGGCTAATGGCAAGAGTGTCTATAAGTGGCTAAGTAAGTAAGTGCATGTAAATTACTAACTAGCAAAGGCACAAGTAAAGTGGCCTGTGAATGTGGACAGGCACAACCAACCACTTAGTTTTGTGAAGATAGGTAGATGTTAAACATATGTTAAAATATATAATTTTATATCCATTATTCTTATTAGATTGTTAAAGTTAATATAAGCACAACAAATACTATTTAATAAACAAAACAAAAACAAAAACTCATGTCAAAAACAAAAATAAATTGTTACCCGTTTCTTTAACCACCCTTTAACTAAAGCTTATTTCAATTTTAATCAAGATGCATTTAAGCATAACAATGAGGTAGGCCTCATTGTTATGCTTAAATGCATCTTGATTAAAATTGAAATAAGCTTTAGTTAAAGGGTGGTTAAAGAAACGGATAACAAGATAGAAGGACCATGAAATGAATCCCTCATTTACACTTGTTACACTTGAGTTAATCTTGTTGATCTCCTCAAACAAATCTAAAATCTAAAATAATATCTAAATATCTACTAACTTAATTAATAAATTTTATAAAATTTAAAAAACCACAAAAATAAATTAACCAAAACGATATATGATAAAAAACCAAAATGATGTGTGTACTTCAATATTTTGTGAGGTTGTCCTTGTAAGAAAGCGTGGCTCCCGGTGCCTTTCATAAATAATTCAGTTCCGTCTCTTCTCAGCTCTTTGCCACCCCATTTAAGCGAGTTTGTCATTATTTGAGATTCTTTAACCATTCAAGCATGTTTCTCATTATTTGAGATTCAGAAAGAGACAAACGAATAATATTTTAGTGGTGCAAGTGTGCATATAAGGTTGTAATTCAATGAGAATTCATATATATACTAGCAACAACCACATTAAATTAATAATGTGTCTGAATACGTCGATAGGCTTAACTTTAGGTACATACTATAGGGAAAAACATTCATATAAAAAGTATGTGCCTAAATTTACGCCTGTCGGCGTATTCAGACACATTATTAATTTAATGTGGTTGTTGCTAGTAAAGGGTGCACGCATAGACATATCTACAAAGTATTAATAGAAATAATATTGTTATTTTAATTATAATATATAATAAATAATATTTAATATATTTATTACCGTATTATTTAATTAATATAAAACATAATATACTTAAAATATTATTAATACAATGTTTTTCTGTATAGTATACATGAAAAATATCAAGAAAATTCTTAAAGAAATTTTATAAACATCTAAAATCCACACCATTTATTTATTAATCAAAATATAAATACATTATTAATCAATTGATTAATGTGTCACAATAATATTATATATCATAACACTTCGGGTTATATCATAATGCATATGAGACATAATTATTAGATTACTTTATAGATTGGGATAAGTTGAATGATGAGTATTTAATTATTTTTAATTCATGGTTAATATTTGATGTGAGGAACATTATGGTCAATTGAATGATGATGATTCCAAAAAAACATTTAAGATATAAAATAACAAAAAAATGTATTTATGTTTTAAAATAAAAATATGAACTCTAAATAAAAAATTAAAGAAGTTCATAAACTCTTAAAATATTTTGTGAGGTTGTCCTTGTAAAAAATATTTTGTGAGGTTGTCTTGTAAAAAATTAAAGAAGTTCATAAACTCTTAAAATATCTGTAATTTGTTATTTATTTATTTATGATAATATCATTTCATAAAATCAAAAACTAATCTCACACCAAACTTATACCTAGATACATCCAAATTAGGATTCAAAACCTCTTCTCAAACCAAACTTACACCTAGGAAAAATCCAAATAAAGATTTCGTACAGTGTTGAAATTGTCATAAAAAACTTAGTTTGAATGGTTGAAATTGTAATAAAAAAATTAGTTTGAATGGTCAAAATTGTAATTGCCTTTTTAATTTGTTATAAAATGAGAATGTTTAAATTTGTTAGGCCTTCAAGGTAACAACAGTGGGATATACTTATCTAATAAGAATTTGGGACAATTAAATCTCCTCTTCTAGGTTTCCAAGTTTTCCTTTCCCGTTCCCTACTGTGCACAAATATTGAATGAACAATCTGCATAATTTGCACAAATATTGAATAAAAAAAATCTCCTTTTCTAGGATTTCCAAGTTTTCTTCGCCCGTTCCATCCCTTGCACAAAGATTGAATAAACAAATTGCATACCTTGCACGAGTATTGAATAAACAAGTTGCAGTAGAAAAATAACTGATTTTTGTACTGTCTTTGCAGGTGGGATGGATGTATGGATCCACAGTTGAGGATGCTATGAATGGGTTGAAAATCCATTGCCTGGGTTGGAATTCTGTATTCTGCATACCTGAGCAGCCAGCCTTCATGGGAACTGCACCAGCAAATGTTCCAGAGAGTCTTGTGCAGATGAGGAGATGGATTACTGAGCTGCTTGAAATATTCCTGAGCAGGTTATGCCCCTTGTTGGGTATACACAGAAACATCATGATACGCCAGAGGATGGTATATGCTTATTTCACTCTCTCGGGGATCTTGTCAGTGGCAACTTTCTGCTATGCAATATTGCCATCTTTCTCCATGTTAAGTGGCAAATCATTCTTACCCGCGGTAAGACCAGTGACTTCAACTAGCTAAGCATCCATGCAATATATGAGTTCATGCTTTGTCAATTTCTGTTGATCCTGAGGTTCATGAATTCTTTATATTGTAGATTTCGAAGCCTGCCTTCGCAATTGCAGTTGCATTGTTCGTTTCAAGATATGGCTTTAGGCTCTGGGAATTTCTTCGAATTGGTGGTTCTATTAGAGAATGGAGGATTGACCAAAGGATGTGGCTGATCCAGTGCTTATCTCCATTTTTATTTTCCATGTTAGACGTTTTGATGAAGTTACTAGGAGTCTCTGACACAGTTTTTGTGGTGACCTGCAAGGCATCTGGTGAGGAGGATGACTTCACATTTAATTCATCTTCTTTATTCATTCCACCAACCACAGTGCTATTTATAAACTTGGCAGCAATTGTTTCTAGATCTGTAAGTTTTCTGTTAGGCAGATATGATATATTTAGAGACAAGCTATACGCAGAGTACTTTTGCAGTGTTTGGGTGGTGATGAATTTGTGGCCATTTGTCAAAGGATTGGTGAGAAGGGGGAAGCACGACATCCCTTGGAGTGTGGTTATGAAATCAGCTGCTTTGGCTTTGCTTTTGTGCAATAGTGTTGGAAAAATGTAATTACTCGCAAATATGTACTTAACTTCCAGCTGACTCTCTGTATAAGTCAAGATCTTGTCTGTCACTCTGACAAGAAGGAAAAGTTCACGAGTGGGCAATGCATACCATGTCGAATTTATTTCTGAAGCTAAGTTGTTAGGTAGATAGTTATTACAGTATTTAATGGCAATTCAGTCGGCCCATGTTGTAGCAATCTTCAGGTTGCCTATAAATAGAAGAAGCAAATTGTAAATCGTTTTACACGAAGAAGCAAATTGTAAATCGTTTTACACAAAGACAACACAGACATTAGATAGCAGAGGAACTCAGGGTGAGAAAGAGAAGTCGAAGCTCAAGGTTCTGTGCATGTGATTTAGTAGAAGAGCTGAAGCTCTGTAGACCGACCAGTTTGTAATCGACAAGTTTGTAATACTTTGTATTTCCACATAGTTAAACATATGAAATAGTTTGTGGTTGAATGCATGATTATTTGGCCGCACATATTTCCGGATTTACTTCTGTAAATGTCTTTTACAATTACTGTTAAGTGAAAAGAACAAGAACCCATAAAAATCTCACGGCGTGAAAGTTCCAAGTTTTAAGGCACATTGGTGACTCAAGTCTTCCTACATATTTGGGCATATGTTTTTATATGATCTTTGGATTTGTTAATGTGTCCATTTTTACTCTATCTTACGCACAGGTGAAAATCATTTGCAATTTCTTAAGTCTTTAGACTAAAAAACATATTTTGCAGATTTCGACCAAAGTGAGCCGACTAGAGTGGTGGGAGCGGACTAGAGTGGTCGGAGACGACTTGAGTGGTCGATTGAGTCAACCGACTTAGTTGAAGGTAAGTAGTGAGCTGACTTAGTCGAAGGTAAGTAGTGAGCCGACTTGGTCGAAGACATGAAGTGAGCCGACTTGGTCGAAGTGACAAGTGGTCGAGGTAAAAACCGATCGGACAAGTAAGTCGAAGTAATTTGGTCGAGTGAAGGACCGACTAAAATTTATAAACACTTGTCTAGTCGGACATAGACAAGTTTCACCCGTCTAGAAAAAAGGTAAAGTGGTCGGCATGAAAAGTGAAAAGTAAAATTTAATTTCGACTGAGCCCTAAACCCAAGTTTAGTCGGCTTGTCGGCTTGGTTTTGGCTATCTGGTATCAGAGCAAGGTTATATCAGAGCAAGGTTTATATCAGCCCAAGATTTAAGGAAATAAATCTTGTCTTAAAAGGTGGAAATTAAATTTCTAAGGAAAGTTAATTAAAAAAATTAAAAATGACTTCCACTTCTGATTCATTGCAACCTCCAATTTTTACAGGAAAGAATTATTAATATTGGTCTTTAACAATGAAGGCTTTATTTAGAGGTCAAGATGTCTGGGAGATAGTCCAGTGTGGTTATGCAGAACCAGTAGACATGGCAGCATATAACAATCTCACACAGGCTGAGAAAGATGTCTTGAGAGAACAGAGGAAGAAAGATGGAAAAGCTCTGTTTTTCATACATCAAGCTATGCATGAGAGCATATTCCCAAGAATAGCAACAAAGACTAATGCCAAGGAAGCATGGGATACATTGGAGACTTCCTATCAAGGTTTGGATAAGGTAAAGACATCCAAGCTGCAGATTCTGAGAAAATATTTTGAATCTCTATCCATGAAAGATTCAGAGAATGTAGACACATTCTACACCAGAGTTGTTGGGTTGATAAACCAACTGAAATCTCATGGAGAACCCATATTAGACCAAAGGGTTGTTGAAAAAATTCTCAGAAGTCTTCCCCCAAGATTTGAAAACTTGGTTGTGACCTTAGAGGAACACACAAACATGTCGACATTTACCATTGATGAGCTGCAAGCTTCACTCAGCAATCATGAACACAGAATCAGCAGATCACAGACATCATTGGAAGGTGCATTTGCAGCATAGTCATCCATAAGCCATGGTAGAGACAGAGGAAGAAGTTCTTCAAGAGGAGGACGAGGCAGAAGTCCTACAAATGTCAGTGGCAGAGGAGATAACCAGAACCCAAGTCAGCCAAGTGGCCAGAGGTTTGATAAATAAATGTCATTACTGTAAGAAGTTTGGTCATTATGCATATGAATGCAGGAAGAAGCAATATGACCAAGGAAGGCAAAGCCCAAGTCAGTCAACCAACACCAGCACTTCGGCAAGTGCAATGTTAATGGCATCGACATCTCCACTTGAATGCAATGTTGTTCAAGAAAGTCCACATGACATATGGTACTTAGATTCAGGATACAGCAACCATATGACTGGTAATTTAAATCTATTTTCCACTCTAGACACTTCAGTTAAAACTGATGTTACACTTGGAAACAATGTCCAAGTTACTGTCTTAGGAAAAGGAACTGTTGATATTCTAACCAAATAGGGGGAGAGTAAGTATATCCCTGATATCTATCATGTCGAAGGTCTGAAACATAATCTGTTAAGCATTGGACAGTTGCTACAAAAATGCTACAGAGTCTACATGGAAGATGAACACTGTGTGATCAAATACAAGCATCCAAGCGACCGGCTGATAGCAAAAGTGCCAATGACAAGCAATCGCTTGTTTCCATTGAGGATAGTTCCCGACATAAAAGGGAAGACAAAGACAAGAGCTGCATTCAAGGCAGAAAGTGAAGAAACAGTCGAGCTCCTCGACAAGAGAGAAAATTGCAGTGCTAATTTGCAAGCTGCATTTCAGACAGAAGTTCAGGATGAATCTTGGTTGTGGCATTTCAGATTTGGACATCTGAATTTTGGTGGGCTAAATATACTGCACACAAAGAATATGGTGAATGGATTACCATTGATCGACAAACCAAAGAGGGTTTGTAAAGGCTACATTTTTGGCAAGCAGCACAGAGAGACATTTCCAGTTTGAAAGTCCTATAGAGCATGCACACCACTTGAAATTGTGCACTCTGACATTTGTGGTCCAATGCAGACATCATCCATTGGTGGCTGCAACTATTTTCTAACCTTTATAGATAATTACTCAAGAAATACATGGGTATATTTCTTGAAACACAAATCTGATGCATTTGGTTATTTTCAGCAGTTCAAGGCACTCGTGGAGAACCAGAGTGGTCACCGCATCAAGATTTTAAGGACCGACAGAGGAGGTGAATATGTTTCAAATGAATTTCTAAATTTTTGCAAGACCCATGGGATACAGAAACAATTCACTGCACGGTATACACCTCAACAAAACGGTATAGCCGAAAGAAAGAACAGAACCATCATGGAGATGGCACGCAGCATGTTGGTAGCCAAGCATTTGCCAAATGAGTATTGGGGTGAAGCAGTTGCAACTACTGTATACATTATGAACCGGTGTCCGACAAAGAGTGTGAAGAACAAAATTTCCCAAGAAGCATGGACAGGTATGAATCATAGTGTTTCCCATTTAAAAGTTTTTGGTTGTGTTGCATATGCTCATGTTCCAGATGAGCTGAGAAGGAAGCTAGACAAGGAGGGACAGAAATGTATTTTTGTCGGCTATTCAGAAGACACAAAAGCATACAAGTTGTATGACCCCGTCACAAGGAAAGTGATAATCAGTCGAGATGTTCAATTTGTTGAGAATGAATCATGGGATGGAACTGTCGACAAAAATGTCAAGATTGTGTCGAACGTCGACAATGATGATATGGAAGAGGAAGTGGTTCAAATACCAAATGTAAGTCAACCGATCGAAGCACCGTCGACTCCCATGACACCAAGACATTGTTCAGCACAAGGACCATCGACACAAGTAGCAGCTCAAGCTACACCGACAAGTACACCAAGAGGACATCAGACTCCATCAAGCATTTCGTCGAGGTCGACATCGACAAAACTGGTGAAGACAAGAAGTCTGCGGGAGATATATGAAGCTGGTACACCTAATTCATTCTCTCTGTTTGCATTATTTTCCATTATATATGATCCACTAACATTTGAAGAAGCTATTGAAGAAGAAGTATGGGCACAAGCCATGGATGAAGAAATAGAATGCATTGAGAAAAACTAGACATGGGAACTAGTCGATGTACCAAAAGACAAGGACGTAATCAGTGTCAAATGGATTTATAAGACAAAGCAAGACGCTGATGGGAATGTACAAAAGCACAAAGCAAGACGCTGATGGGAATGTGCAAAATCACAAAGCAATAATGGTAGCAAGAGGGTTCACACAGCAACCTGGCATCGACTTCAATGAAACGTTTGCACTTGTTGCACGCATGGATACAGTTAGAACAGTTTTGGCCATTGCTGCACAAAAAAAATGGCATGTTCATCAAATGGATGTCAAGTCAGCATTCTTAAATGGCTATCTAGAAGAGGAAGTATATGTGGAACAGCCACAAGGGTATGAAGTTCCAGGTCAAGAGCACAAAGTGTACAGGCTAAAAAAGGCATTATATGGTTTGAAGCAAGCTCCTAGAGCTTGGTACAGTCAGATTGACTCCTATCTCATTGAAAATGGATTTCACAGAAGTGAAAGTGAACCGACTTTGTACACCAAAGTCGATGAGCAAGGTAAGATGTTAATTGTCTTCCTGTATGTAGATGATTTAATATTTACTAGTGATTATGCCATAGCAGATTTTAAAACAGTCATGGAAAGTGAATTTGAAATGACTAATCTGGGGATTATGAAGTTTTTCCTGGGCATTGAAGTTCAGTAGTTTGAAAGTGGTATCTTTATATCACATTCTAAGTATGCAAGTGAAGTTTTAAAAAGGTTTAACATGTCTAATTGCAAGACAACCCCAACACCAGTATTAACAGGTTTAAAATTGAGCAAGGATGATGAAGGATCCACTGTAGATCCTACGTTGTTCAAAAGGCTTGTTGGAAACCTTATGTATTTGACAGCAACAAGAACATACATTATGTATGGTGTAAGTCTAATCTCAAGGTTCATGGAGTCACCAAAAGACTCACATTGGCAAGTAGGTAAAAGAATTATGAGGTATGTAAGTGGCACAAAAGACCTTGGTATTATGTATTCAACCTCAGAAAATTTTAAACTCATTGGTTACACTGACAGTGACAATGGAGGCAGCATAGATGACAGGAAAAGCACATCTGGATACACATTTCATTTTGGTACAGGTGTTTTTTCATGGGCTTCAAAGAAACAACCCATAGTAACTCTATCTTCAGCTGAAGCAGAGTATGTTGCAACAACAAGTGCTGCATGTCAAGCTGTCTGGATGAGGAGAGTCTTAAAATACTTGTCACAGAACCATCAAGAACCCACAACAATCTTCTGTGACAACAATTCAGCCATAGCATTATCAAAGAATCATGTGTTTCACAAGAGAACCAAGCACATCGACACAAGGTTTCATTTAGAGAGTTGGTGAACGACAAGAAAATTTGTTTGGAATTTTGTAGGTCTGAAGACCAACTTGCCGACATCTTCACAAAGCCATTGGAAAAGGACGCATTCTAGTATCTGTGTAGTTATCTTGGAATGACAAGTTCTCCACAGTGAACTCTGTCATAAACAGCATGTCTAAGCTCTAAAACATTTTGTAAATTTTGTTTCAAAAAAAAAATCCCCATCTACTCATAATTAAGGGGAAGTGTTGGAAAAATGTAATTACTTGCAGATCTGTACTTAACTTCCAGCCGACTCTGTCAGAGTCTGTACAAGTCAAGATCTTGTCTGTCAATCTGACAAGAAGGAAAAGTCCATGAGTGGGCAATGCATACCATGTCCAATTTATTTCTGAAGCTAAGTTGTTAGGTAGATAGTTATTACAGTCTTTAATGGCAAGTCAGTCGACCCATGCTGTAGCAATCTTCAGGTTGCCTATAAATAGAAGAAGCAAATTGTAAATCATTTTACACAGAGACAACACAGACATTAGATAGCAGAGGAACTCAGGGTGAGAAAGAGAATTCGAAGCTCAAGCTTCTGTGCATGTGATTTAGTCAAAGAGATGAAGCTCTGTAGACCGACCAGTCTGGACCGATCAGTTTGTAATCGACAAGTTTGTAATACTTTGTATTTCTGCATAGTTAAATATATGAAATAGTTTGTGTTTGAATGCATGATTATTTGGCCGCACATATTTCCAGATTTACTTATGTAAATGTCTTTTACAATTATTTGTTAAGTGAAAAGAACAAGAACCCACAAAAATCTCACCGCGTGAAAGTTCCAAGTTTTACGGCACATTGGTCGACTCAAGTCTTCCTACATATTTGGGCATATGTTTTTATAAGATCTTTGGATTTTTTAATGTGTCCATTTTTACTCTATCTTACTCACAGGTGAAAAGCATTTGCAATTTCTTAAGTCTTTAGACTAAGAAACATATTCTGTAGATTTCGACCAAAGTGAGCCGACGAGAGTGGTCAGAGCCGACTTGAGTGGTCGGTTGAGTTAGCCGACTGAAGCAGCCGACTTAGTCGAAGGTAAGTAGTGAACCGACTTAGTCAAAGGTAAGTAGTGAGCTGACTTGGTCGAAGTGACAAGTGGTCGAGGTAAAAACCAGTCGGACAAGTAAGTCGAAGTAATTTTGGTCGAGTGAAGGATTGACTAAAATTTATAAACTTGTCTAGTCAGACATAGACAAGTTTCACCCGACTAGAAAAAAGGTAAAGTGGTCGGCATGAAAAGTGAAAAGTAAAATTTAATTTCGATTGAGCCCTAAACCCAAGTTTAGTCGGCTTGGTTTTGGCTATCAAATAGTACTTGGAGACATAATTGATAGATTGAGGCGTATTCTGATTCTTTGAAGGTGCTATAGCCCATGGACAAAATCTTATGTACGTTAATGGAAAAACTGGGCATAGAACAAAATCTATTAGAGATAATGCCCAACAAATCATGTATACTTGGTTATTGGCTAAATTCAAGAATGATTCAAGTTATTGCAGCAAGTGAAATTGAAGGGATTGGAAACCTTCAATTTTTCGGAAACTGTGAACTGTGCACATTTACTCGCTTATTTTGGGGGTTCTATGTCAAATATGGATTAAGGATTCACTTTGGATTCTTTGCCACGATTTGGATGTTTCCTTAGAATCCATAACAGAACCGAAAACTTTTTTGTCGTAACTGAAGGGCGGTCTACATTACCTTCTAATTATTTAGAATTTTCAAAAGCCCATACGTTTCTAGATATATTGCATAAATCTATTTAAATTGTGTTTCTAGATACATTGCATAAATCTATTTAAATTGTAATTTTATGGCCATTGCATTTTATCAAAACATATACTTAAACACACTTCGTTACGTGTTATTTGTTTTTATGCTTAATTGTAATTAGTTGCCTATGCCTTAACTATTTATGATCACTATCCATGCATCAATCAACTACCATTTATCTATGCATCAACTATACTTTATTTTTATATTCATTTTTTATAATTGTTTATTTGTTTATTTTTAGTGGACATTACACTTGTCCTATCTTCCTTCTATCTAGGAAAAACATACTTATTAATCCACCTCAAATTCTATAATATAAACACCATCCAAATGAAAATGTAAAGTTACTCTCATTAAAAACTATATTAACTATTGAATTATACATTAAATTCAACTTTAAAAACATGTTAGCTATAATTTTTTACAAAAATTAAAATAACCAATTATACACACAATAATATTGTAAAATTTACTTAAAAACTTAATCTTGAGAAAACCTATAAATGATGGCTTTTCTACTCTTTATGAATTCAAGAACTACAATGTAAAAGAATACATTCATTCACCATTGTTTTTCATTTCCTTTCTTATTTTTCAGAACAAATTTGAAGTTGTCTTAGATTGTCCTCTTATGTATAAGCATGTCAGTATCTTCATCCATTCAATTTGAAGATTGATCTTCTGTTGTTGCTTCTCAGTTTATGATTTATGTGGAAACTATTTATTTAAGCACTAGGACTTGTTGCTTAGATCATGACATGATTATAATATTTGAGTATTTTCCTCCTATCTATGGAAAAACCTATGTTTGCCGGTAGATTTAGAATCTTTTTCCTTATGTTGATAGTAGTGATATCTTTGTTTTGATTTCCATTTAGGCATCTATGTTTAGGCCTTCATCCTCTTATCTTCACAATGTTCTTCTTTTACTAGCTTCTTTTAGTAGTATTGGATGAATTCGCTTGAAAGATTTTGCTTCTTTTGTAACTTACGTGTCCTCTTTCAAGGTTTAATGCCTTCTACGTGTTGGGACTGGAATCAGATTAAGACAAAATACATGTAAAAAGGGATTCGATTTTATTTTTATGTGGAAAGTTCAAACGCCCAATAATATTTTAGATTAGAACAACATGCATGCAAAAAGGTACTTACTTTTTTTTATATGGGAAATTCAAACGCACAATAATATTTTCATCAAAGTCTTCAATATTGTCATTTTAGGTCACTTTTGTTGGTCCATGCATCGAAATTTGTCAAATCTCTTATTATCACACTTGAACACATTTGAATTAGAGCTTAATTGCTTTTTCTTCCCTTTTATGAAAAATAATTATTACTTTTAAATATAACTCATTTTTATATTAGTTTTATTATTTAATGTTTTTATATTTAAACTTTATTTTCAAATTTCACTTTTATTTACTTATATTATTTTGCCAACCTGTTAGTCTCATATTTACATGGTCGTTGGGTAAAAATAAAATTACGGTTTAACTTTAGTTTTTATTTTATTATTAACAAATTTGTTAGAGCTTTTTATTAGTCTATTCACCCTGGAAATTTACACCATCTCTTATGTATTATGGGTTATTTTGTTATCCTTATATTTGTTACTATATTAGCAACAGCCATATTAGTAAGATTAATATGTTTGAAATACATGGAGAGGTATATATTTGACATATTGATAATGTTTTTTACTGAAGAATGTGTTAATTACTTATATGTAATAGTTAAGCTAATATAACAACCCCTTCATTTATGGTTGTTAGGTTCATAATTGAATTTAGGCTCATAATGGTATCATCATTGGAGTTAAGTTAATCATTATATCTAATAGATAATTTAAAAATTAATATAAAGCTTAGACTAAGCCTTATGTACATTAACTTGACTCCTAACTTCGAGATAAAGTTCAAGTGTTGTTCTTGATGGATGGTTTCACTACAATCAAGGTCAACTTCTCATGCTAAGAGATGGAGTTCATTTCAATTTAATTTAATAGTGGTATCACTATTGGAATAATCTAATAGTTATCCAATATAACCCCAATTAGAGTTGAAGTTAAGCTAATAGTTATAAAATGATTGGACTTAATCTAATATTTATCCAATATAATAGTGATTAGAGTTGAAGTTAAACTAATAATTATAAAATCATTGGAGTTAAGCTAATAGTTCTATTTAATAGTTAATTTGAAAGTTAATGTAGTGGCAATTACAATTTAAGTAAAAGTCATGATTGGAGTTAAAGTTAAGCTAATAGTTGTATCGTGAATGTAATTAAGCTAATAATTGAATAGTTGTATGTAATAATGGAACAGTTGAAGCTGAAGTTTGCTTTAGTTTTCTTTTCCAACTTTCACGAATTGCACTTATGAGATGTTAATTATGAGTTAGACTAACCTCCTTTAAAAAAAATTGAAAACTCATTATATCTATATGGAAAACCTAAACATGTAATACTAATTGTATATTAGCTACATGCAGGAGTTTATTAGGAGTTGGAGGAGTTTATTACGAGTTCCAACTATTTTATGAGGAGTTAAGCTAGTAGTTGTATCTAATAGTTAAGCTAATAGTTATCCAATATAATTGTGATTAGAGTTGAAGTTAAGTTAATAGTTCTAGAATCATTTGAGTTAAGCTAATACTTGTATCTAATAATCGATGGAGTTAGGCTCATAGTTGTATCTAATAATCTAATAGTTGAAGATTAATTTTAATTTTTATAATTTTAATTCTTATAAGTATCACTAAATGTACTTATCACATGTTAATTAAGATATTTTTTTTTGAAATTATTAATTATTACTTTTGGAGGTGTATTGAATCAATCTCAATAGTACACTTGTCTCATTCTCATGCGTAGATGAAACAACATAGATAGTAGTCCACTTGGTAAGAGGTTATTCAATTTTTAATGTATTCTATGTAATAGTAATCATGTCATAAATTTGAGTAAAATGTCTTATTGTTTTATTATATGTTCTATACACACTAATTTTACTACGTTGTCTGTACATATATAGACAATGCCCCCAAAACGTTGCCTTCCAGAGAATTATTTTCCTATTACTAGCAAAAATACTCATTTACAGGGTGAAAAACATCTAGATTAGAATATTGAAGTTGATCAAGTTCTTAATGATGATATGGATGGAGATAATGTTAGTGATACAAATTAGGAAGATGAGATACATAGATTGATCCAAGGCACATTTGCTCCAATGGATGAGGACAACTAGGATGATAGTCATGATGTTGATCCTCTACTCGAGAAGTCACGTCAACCTCTTTATGAAGGCTCAAAAACAAATCTTATATCTGCTATAATGTTGTTAGTGAACTTGAAGGCTTTGAATGGTTTATCAAACACATGTCTCGCACAGATACTAAGGTATGTAATTTGCTAATTATTTATGTCTGGATGTTTACATGTACATAAAGGGTTGAATTTCTTCCTATATTGCTATTGTTATCTAATTTGTAAAGTATGGATGTGATATTGATGATTAATATTGTTTACATTGACTTATTCTTTTGAATTTTGTAGATTGTTAGGTGAATTCCTATTACCAACGTGATAGGCTCATAGGATGATGAGAAAAATTATCTGAAAGTGATAGGCTCTACTATGTTGGTTGGTGCATCCAACCATGGTTTTAGATTTCCCAAAGAGACTCTGAGGAGGAAGATATCAATCTACCAAAAGTTCCTCTCACCTTCATTTGCACTATCCCAGTAAAATGACCGCTAAGGTTAGATGACGAGGTTGCAGGAGAGAATATTGGCATGGTTGAGTCGGTATGATATTCCTCACATTTTGGATGTCTCACTCTCCAAGTTTGATGAAAAAAATAAAATCACCTTGGTGACTTAGGGTTTGAAGAGATTTGTCTAAGTGTCAATAAGCAATTTGGAAGACCACTTTCAAATGCCTGCCAAATGTTGGGTGTATGTAAATAGGTTCATCAATTGGCATGGATTTTTTCTTTGTTGAAATTGATATCCAACCATACTTTCAAGATGACTTACAATGGTCACATATTCAAAATATCAATCTGCCAAAAGTAGGAAAAATACTATTTTGCATATTGAGAAACATAAGGAAATTGCCTAAGTGTTGAGAACAGGATTTTGAGAGGTCATTTGGAAATTCCTGCCAAGGTATATCTTTGTGAAAATAAATTTATCAAATATCATGGATCAAAGGCCACCTAGACTAGTTTTCCAACACTTAGCCATGTCCAAGAATTTCTCCAAGGTTTATCCTGAAACCCTATTTTGGCAGACTTATAACTTTCTCCTTAGAAAGGATTAAGGAAAACTGAGACCATGGCTAGATAGCTAGTTCAACAAGCTATATCCTGATATGGTGGTGTGGGAATTCTATTCAAACCATGAATTATGGCCAGCATTATCTAAGAGTAGTTTTGACTACTTTTTCATACTTAGTCAATTTCCAAAGTTTCACAAAGTTGGCAGGTTGACATCTTCCTCCTTAGGGACTCTCTGGTGAGGCAAGTGACATGCATGTATGCTCCATACAACACTCTAGAGACTCACATTCTCAATAAATTTTTCACATCATCTTATGAGGCATGGTGGGAATTTCCTTAAGGCCACTTGGGAAGATTTAACACCAATTCCATACTTAGACAAATTTCTCAATTTGGACTAATCTGCCTAAAACACCCTTTTGGAAGGTCCATAAATTTTTCTTCATATACTTCCAAGACAATATGAAGACATGGTCAGGTAGGCCGAAGAGCAATCCACAAGACCCCCATGTTCTATAAGCATTTACTCTAACCCATAATTTAGGGAGGGCATATTTCTGAGGCTACTTAGCTAATTTTGCATCCACCAGTGAAACACCCTGTTTTGGCAGGACTGTATCTTTCTCCTCAAGAAATATTAAAGAAAAATCAAATCATGAATAGGTATCCAAACCAACTAGCCATAGGACGGTACCATGGTGTGGGAATTTTTCTCAAACCATGAATTGTGGCGGGAATTCTCTTAAGGCTTCTGGGACCAATTCTTCCTTAAATATATGTTGTAGTTTGGTGAGGCAAGTGACATGGTTGTATGCTCCATACAACACTCTAGAGACTCACATTCGCAATACATTTTTCACTCCTATAAAGAATGCACTTTATGGAACTACCAAACTGCTCAGTTTGGATCTTCCTCTTTTAAGACACCGAGCTAGGTCCATAAGTTTTGATTCTTCATGTGCACAAATCTAAGAACAGGAGGCTTCATAGGGCCCAAAAAGTTGTATTTTTTTTTACAACTTCCTCGGATCCTATTGAATTATTAGATTAGTCCTTGGAATGGGTGTTAGGAGCAATCCTTAATTTTTCACTCAACTAGCTGCTCCCCTATCATGTAGATGTCTCCATTCACTAAGCTCCCCCTAAAATTTCGATGATGAAGATGATGATGATGATGATGATGATGAAGATGATGACGATGATAATGAAAATGATGATGATGATGATGAAGATGATGATCATGATAATGGAGATGTTGATGAATTGGATGAAGATGATGTTGATGATGAATATGATGATGAAGATGAAGATGTTGATGATGATGATGACGAATATAATGATGATGGTGATAACGAAGACATTGATGATGATTATGATGATGATGATAAGGAAGATGACGATGATGAATAATATCATGATGACGATGATGACAACGACAATGATGATGATTATGAAGATGATGGCGATGATATTGATGAAGACGACGAAGACAATGGTGATGACGATGACGATGAAAAGGATGATGATGATCATTGTCGTTGTTGTCATCATCACCATCATCTTCATCGTCTTCATCATCATCATGATCATCGCCATCATCATCGTGTTCGTCCTTGAAGGGACTTATGTATAGGATCTCACTATAAGCAATGTAACCAATACAAATAATGACAAAATCCTAGTCAAATTAAATTAAATTAAATTAAATTAAATTAAACTACACTAAATTAAAAAAATAGAGCTCTTTAACTATAATTAATTTAAATTGCAACAAAATATAAAATATGCAAATAAAAAAACCAAAATAAACTAAACAAAAGATAAATATGCAAAATAAAAAACAAAATAAAAACACCAAATATAAAATATGCAAATAATCAAACAAAAACATAGAATTCAAAAACACCTGCGCACTAGCTCATTAGCATTCAAAAACACCGACACAGGATCTGCTCCGGCTCCCATTTGGGGGTTTTCGATTTCGAACTTTCATTGAAGGATTTGGAACAAGCTATGATGTTTTTTTTACAGGAAGGGCGGGCGAAGGACTTTTCCTATTAGTGCATCATCCACTCCCTTTGCATGTGAGCCCATGCTTCTAGAACCACCTGCCCCACCTCCTGAATGGCAGCAATGTTTAGACCTTCAGGTTTGTTTCCTTCTATGTTTTTCTTGATTACCTATTGTGTTTTTTTATTTTTTTCATGGTTTTTTTCATTGTTGTGGATGTGGTGGAGATGAAATGGCTCAAATATCCTTGCAAGCATGAAGCACGAGCTGTCCAGGTGAACTTGGAAAATTCAATGTGAGAAATAAAACTAACAGTTATCAAGGAAAAGGAGGAAGGGAATGAGATATTTTAATGCTGCCATGCCTGTGTTTGCTTGTTGTGAGATATTTTGGCAATATGCCTGAGTGGAATGTGGTGGTTTTGTGGAGCTATATGATTGCATGGTATGCTTTGAATGGGAAAGATGAAGAGGCTCTCAAGATGCGTTGGCAAGCACTGATGATGGGGATGAGACCGAATGATTTTACTTTCCCGACGGTGCTTCTGATTTGTGCAAACATCATGGCTTATGATCAGGGTAAGCAAGTTCATATCCTCACCATAAAATATCGATTTGATTCATATGATTTTGTGGGTATTTATCTAGTTGGCATAATTGCAAAATGTGGGTTTGTTTCTAGTTTTGTTCATTCCTTTTGGGAATCATGTCAAAATTCCCATGAATTGATAGTTTAAAGCTAGACTGTGAATGTTTTTAATAGTACGGTTGTTAGTTTTTCTTTGATAATGGAAAATTTTTGGAGTTTGAATCCCGAATGTTCTATAGAAAACTGTTTTTGTTTTCTCAAAGTAGTTTTGAGGCTACTGAGCAGAGATTTGTAACAATTGTGGAACGCCATAACTTGTCTTGAGTTGTACATGCATAATTGATTTGAGTAATTAGTGAGACATTGACCCCAGCCATAGCATTCTCTGTATAAACTAACGAAATCTCATTGCATGCACCAATTCTTGCAAATTCTAACTGTAGGCAAGTGTTACGATAGCAGAACACAATATTCCCTCTGTGGTTTGTCGTTTCTTGTGTCCAAGATGGAAGAATATTCTGCCAAGAGGAAAAGAATAAAAAATGAGGGATACCTTGGAGTGATTCCTAAGAAGAAACCCAATCCTGAACCTGAGGAGAACAAATTCATGTTCAGGGTTTTGCTTCATAATGGTTTGAATTTAACTCTACAGTTGGAGGATGCCGTTAAAAAGATGTCAGTCGTCGAGTTTGTAATGACTGTCAAGAGAAAAGCTAAGAAATAAATAATAGAAAAGGGGTCAAGAAATATCCACTAAATGTTGAAACAACATTGCATGTGCTTATAGTAGTTATCTGGATGTTGAACAAAGCTTAATAGTATTTTCAAATGACATGATTTATCTTTCATAACTTATAGAATACTAAAATTTGGTGATTAATATTGCTATACAACTTTACATAACAATTAGAAACCCCTTGTTGGGCCCAAAAATGGCCTCTTTTGACCACCTTTAATTACCTCTTCTTGTTCTATCCTACCCCATTGAGCATGCCAAATAAACATTTTACCCCCACTCTACTCTTCAAACCACCAAGGTATGATTGGTCATTGTTTTATTTTATTAATACTTATGATTGTGATAATTAAGGCTTCATATCTTTCAATGCGTTAACATATGATGGTTTATAAAGGTATTTTGAGGTATATGGACTGCAGGAAGATTGGGCTGAATAGGCTACGAAAAGGATGGGAATTCACCGCTTAAGCGGATCCCCATCCATCCTATCATCACCCAAGGAATGCAGTTCCAGTGCGATATCCCAGACAAAGTTGTGTCAAGGTAGCTGTAACAAAATTCGTCAGACTTGTAGGTCAACAGTGCGTTTCTACTTGTGTGTAGCCGTAATCTGAAGATATTGTCACTCTTGGGGCGATTAACAGTTTTCCTATGTTTCCTATTTTTCATCCTGCCATGTTTGTAATAGTTGTTGTCATTTAGGGTGCCTGAAGATCAGAGATCTTCATGGCTGCCCCATAATAGGATAGGATGTTATGATTTACATTTTATAAATATGGAGAACTGTTTCAAACCAGCGGTTGCTGAACATATAATCAATTCATTGTATTAGCTGTGAGGAGGAATTGTGTAATCACTCTATCTTTTAATACAAGGAGTTACTTCTGATCTAAATGTTTTTACATGTGTTCATCCAGCATCTCTGTGTGAAGGTTGGGCCCACCTTCCACAGGGATCGCTGAGTTAAATTAGGTATTTTCAATTATTTTGTTGTGTGATGTTATGTTAATTTTATTTCTTCACAGGAAGCTATAACAAGTGTGGATTACAGTGTGTCGTGATTACATTCCTTGGATACCTGTAGTGGCATAGTGTGAAAATCGACTGAGTAGGTAATTATTTCTCATGCAATTCGTGTGGTAACTGTAACAGCTCTGTTCATCCTTAGATCTTTTAGTTGTCGTTTCCATGAATCTTTGCAGCTTGTCTCTTATTTTTATGATTACAGAATTTCATTCCTGCACTTCAATTTTCTAGAACAACTGAACTCAATCTCTGTATTTTGAATTCCTAGATCAATATTCAATTTATGTTTTTGGATTCCTAGGAAGATCAGATTAGATAGTTGAGTTAATCATTAAGCGGTGTGAACAGGATTTTTTTTATCTGCAATCGTAATTCAGATGTAACTTTTATTTTTCCATTCTTAGACCAAGCCATAGCAGAAGGTAATTGTGATTGCATTCCTTAGAAGGTAACTAGATTAATTAGATTCTTGGGATGAGCATATCTGAACAGAGGATAGTATTGTTCAATTACAGTGATTTCGTGTTTAAGCATATACTGTGCATGTTATCCTTGAAATACAAGACTTTCCTGGGTTGACAATAAATATTGTACACTTTGTATGTTAGTTGTAACTCACTTGCATATTGGGTGCCCGACACCCCTAAGGTCTATGGTTGGACTCTAAAGTATGAAAACCAAATCATGGAAAACCACTAAGAAATTTGAAATTAATCACCATACACCAAACTTTAAAATGAAATGTTTTAAAGAATGCATAATAAATTCTGAGCAAAAAATTGTATTGTTAAATTTGGAAAGTTTCTTTTATACAATATAATTTCTTTCAGTTCATGTGTATTTATTTTTTTTTAAATTAAATTAATTTTTTTGTATTTCCTTGCAGATAATTGAAATTTATGTTTACTAAAACTCTGTTTATATTTTGATAATGCTTGCAAGGTGGCTCTTTGTGTTATGATCGTTGGAGAGCGGAGGTGGATTTGGTTCTGAATACTGTGGCAATGAATGCTTCAACTAATTTGTCAATCCTGCGGTTTTGTGATGAGGAAAATATCTCTTGTTTCGAAGACGCGCCATCTTTCACCCCCTTAGCTATCTCAAGGGCTTGCACTATTTTGTAAAGGTCTCTTTCTTCCTCTCTCTTTATATTGGCATATACACACATGGTTGTAGAATGCATGTTGATGGGGTGAGTCTTAGAATCAACTAGAAATTGAAGTATTCTTTTATAAGTAAAAAAAAGTATTAGTATGTGCGCTACAAAACCATTCCATGAGCTTCTCAAAGTGCATTCTGTTAGAACAAATATTTCCATATCTAAATATTATTTACTGGAAAGTATTTTTTTTATTAACTAGGAGAATTGGAAACTACAGTTGGGATGGTAATCGCATGACACCGAGTCCAAGGATCCATTCTCACTACCACTATACTCCTAGGTGCCCCACACCCTTCGCAAGACATGGGACACAGGTAAACCCGGGTGGGATTTGATCTTGTGACCTCCAATTTACAACAAGTGACTTCATAACAACTGAACCGCCACTGACCACACCCGTGCAGGCTATTATTTACTGGAAAGTTAACATTTCATAGATAACAAATATTTATCCAGAGTATTTAGTGACATTTTATTCATATAGTAAGACAACATGACTCTT
>LPNX010453104.1:0-12228 GCA_001517045.1 Pseudotsuga menziesii
TATTAATGAAAGCATTCACAGTTGCAAGCCATTTTTGCACTATTTCATTCTTTAATTGTTGAGTAAATTATGTGATCTATTTTGTGAGTTGTGAGTTTGTATACAAATCTATGTGCTCAATTTATATGGTATTAGAGCCTTGGCAGACAAGGCACCTCTCGTCCTCAGATCTCCAGCTGGATCATTTTTTTTGAGCAAAATTGCTCCTTCCAGTACTGCACCAGAATCAGAGAATTTACCACTTAATATCCCAAGTTAGGAAATTGTTGATCAAGCTTGCTTGATCAACTATGTTGGGTGTGAAGGAAATTCCAAAAGTGGAGACTGTCGACCTTACTTTGTATGTTTGATAGTGTGATAGGTTATCATCTCTTCTCACGACATTTTCTACAAGCAGCCCTTTCTTCTCACTACATTCGCTACATCATCTCAGTCCTCCTTACTGCATCCAAAATGGTTCATTCAGTAGAGCCTCTCTCTCCCTTAAACTATCACCAGTGGAAGGAAGACATGGAGGTATTGCTCTGCACCAAGAATCTCTTCAGACTCACATGAGAAATAGAGGTAGTGCCAGTTTTAAATCATGACAAAGAAAAGTACTGGAACAAGCTTGATGAAGCTCATGGATACTTATTCTCTTGAGTTTCTAGAGATATTCAATTCCACATCTAAGGATTGAAGACTCCCAAGGAGATTCAGGACAAGCTTTCCTCCTTATTTGATAAACAGGATGAGATGAGGGTCCATCAGCTAGAAAATGATCTGATCACTCTTAATCCATATAACTTTGAATCACTGAATGAATTCTTCACAAAGTTCAAGAACTTGATATATCAGTTGAAGCAATTCAAAGTGGAGAAGGACAAAGATCAACTCATCCTTTCCATTCTCACAAAGCTCAATGTAGAATACTTAGTCTTTGTACCAACCATCCAAACAATAAGGCTCACCACTCTAAATTGGAATATGCCCACTCTTGATGCCTTCATCCAATCTCTCACTTCTAAGAATGATAAATTGATCCAAATGGGGATCATTCGATCTCCTAAAGATCAAGCTTTGGTTACAAGAGGAGATAAGGTAGAGAATGACAAAGGGAAGAAAAGAGATGAGTCTCCTGTGAAGAAAGAGCAGTCAAAGGATCCTTCAGGTTCGAAGAGAAGCAAGAAGAATGGCAAAGGCAAGGTCCTCTGCTCTTACTGTGGAAGGGGATTTCATTCAGAAAGCTCCTGTATGAGAAGACAACTTGATGAAATGGCTCTTCTTTTGAAGAAACATAACATTTCTACACCTGCTAGCGCAAGGAAGAATGAATTTGAAGAAGAAGATGAAGAATGCCAAAGGAAAGGCCATGCACTGAAGGCTTGCTGCTCATCAACACATGTCTTCCTCATTGATTCTGGAGCTTCCAACCATATGAATGCATCCATAGAATCATTCTCTTCTTTTAAGTCCTTTGATGGTCCTAGTATTCAGATGGGAAATAACAGTAAATTCCAAACAAAAGGGAAGGGCTCTATTAAGCTTGAACATGGAAGGTTCAAAGATGTGCTATTTGTTCCCTCCCTGGATTCAAACCTGTTATCTGTCTATCATATGACCCATACTGGATATCCAAAGTGAGTGATCTTTGGTCTTGACTCAGTGGAGATCACAGATATATGTACTGGGAACATCATAGCGAAGAGTGTTGCAAATCATGCCTCAAAAGCATATGAGTTCTCACATTTTATGCCTCCTTCAGAACCAGTGCACTCTCAGTAGCCACTTGCAAGGGAAGGTAAAATCATTGCATCTACTTCTTTTGCAGCTTCTACTAGTGTTGCAGATCCATCTTTATCAGTTTTTGAGATTGAGATTCAGGGTGATTCAGATCTAGATTCAGTCCCTACTTCCAAAATGGAAGCTAGGAAGATGACTTGAAACCCACCTGACACTCAGAAAGGAAAGACCCTTGCACTATTCCATGCAATATTACCTTCTTCAGAGAGATGCACTAGCCTCCCTGTAAGATGCTACATGGAAAGGGCTCAGTCTCACTACATTCAGAAGAATATATGTGATCATACACCTCTTCATCCAGCAAGAGACAAAGGTTACATTCCTCCTTCCTTCCATCATCAATTTTGGAGAAGAAGGAGAAGTCTACATACTAGGCCCCAGAATACCTCTGCACAACACACTATGCATGCTGCTTCGCTACCTCACAGAGATGAAGATTGAGGCAACATATTTTCAAGTTTTTCAAACTTGAGACCTGATTCTACCTGCTTAAATAGAGGGGGGGATTTTTTCCCATGTGGTTTTTGCCCCAGATCCTTGTATTAAGGGGCTACTTTATTTTACTTGATGTAATGGGTGACCTATGGTCTTAGTTACCAGGGCCCACAAATTGTCCAAGTTAGCATTCAGGGGGGGTATTAGGATTATTAATCCTCACTTGTCCAATTTGGTCATATGTCTAAATCAGGAGTCATGTCTAAATCGGGAGTCCATCCAGTCTATTTTTATCCACTAGCACCATTGGGTTCACTTGGCCTAATTGGGGCACATGTTTCACTTACTAAAGTGTGGGGAACACTAATTGAGGCCTAATGCCACTGATTGCACTTGTATGCATCAGGTTAGGAGCCTCCTAGACCAATCCCTACAATTTAAGAGCCACTGGGAGTGTGATACCAACCAAGGTCAGTTGAGTTGAGTTGGTGACTAGTCAAGCTAAGTTAGGAGTCAGTTACATTCAGTTCTAGTCCTCTACATTCAGTTAGCGCTAGGTTTGCATGGATGCATGCAAGAGGGGTGCATTTCTCACCTACCACAGTCAGTTAGCCTTAGTCAACACTGAATGTAACACTTGAGTTGTGTTTTAGAACTCCGATGAACTCCAATGATGATTTAGACAAGGTTAGTTAACCATTGAGTCCTTCGATAATGATTTAGACAGGGTCTTAGTTACCTACAGTCAAGTAGAGTGTAATCAATTCGAATTTCCTCATGTGGATTCGAATTGCTTGTGGCTATTTAGCCATTGTACTTCATTGTAATTATTATCTAATTACTTTTGATTAATCAAAGCATTCACAGTTGCAAGCCATTTTTGCACTGTTTCATTCTTCAATTGCTGAGTAAATTGTGTGATATATTTTGTGAGTTGTGTGTTTGTCTACAGATCTATGTGCTCAATTTATAAAGGCTGTTGAATTCTCCATTTTGCAGCTTCATGAGTAGTACAATTCTTTTAAACTCTTCAATTTTCCTGCATAAAACTTTCAATTCCAAGGCAAACCAGTTCAATCACTCTCTACTATGACATGTGAACATTATCAGGGTGCTTCACACCTTGCTATACTTCTTTGGATAAATCTAGAGGGAGCAAGGAAAAGATACTAGGAATTATGTGGAACCTAGTTTCTTTTGGTGCATCAATGGAAGTTTCTGAGGATTGAAGATAGCCTAAGCAACTACTTTGGTACCATGTAAATTTAGTAAATCTACAGCATCCTCAAGCTGGATTGAACCTCACTATCAAATAAGAATGAATGAGGAGGAAGAATTTCAGTGCTAGAATGATCAAACAATCATGGTGAAATTATTCAGACAAGAGGCACAAATTTTACAACATAACCATAATTTCATAGTCATGAACTTGTATGCAATACATGCATGATACAATAAAGAGAATTTGAATCCTCTAGGAGTGATTCGAATTCCATTACTTGGACTGACTACAGAGATCACTAACTGTGGGAAAATCACCACTACTGTAACTCCGGAAAACTAAATCAGTTCACAATCAGTTAATTCACCAAGATAGGTTAGTAAAGGTGCCTAACCTCCTTAAATCATGAAAATGTGGGGGCTAGGATAATTGAAGATGAACTAACTGTTGATGTATATGTAACTTCGGAATGTATTCTTCTATGTATTTCATGTATTGTAACCCGATGTTTATTCCAGGATGTTTCTATTATGCATTTGAGTCATGTTGTCTTACCCCGATGTTTCGATCGGGAGGATTAATAATGTAAACAAGTCATATCAAGTCATTAGGTAAGTCCTCACAGTTTCGGGGCACTTGAGTTATTATACACTAATTAAGGTGTAGGCTCAAGTAGTAATTATTAGTTTGAGCCTACGTGTGAAATGGTAACTCAAGTGAACGGATGAATATAAATAGAGAGTGAGAGTCTCTCTATTTATCACTTGTGAAATACATCACTTGCTCTTTCAAGTGTGGCGCACCTTTGGAGAAGGAAATACTTGGGCTTGACAGAAGACAGAAGGCTATTGCTGTGTTGGGAGGTCATCTTACTGTTTTGGGTATCACATCTTGTGGTGATACTATCTTAGAGGAAGTTGTGGGGTTTTCTCCATTTATGGTTTCCCCGATCAAAACTCTTTGTGTCTCTTGTCTCATGTGATGTGCTTATGTTATTGCTGTGCTTGTTATTCTCTCAGTGAAAAGATCTTAACATAATGCTAGCTTAAATGTTAAAAAACTAACATGGTATCAGAGCTAACCTGAGAAGAAGACATTGTGCAGCTACAGGAACTAGGGCTTCCTATTTTGTGGATCTTCCTCCACAGATTTTCAGCAAAAGTATGCTAGGATGACTCTCCATTGAAGGGTGCATCTTTCTGTCGATGCGGAATTCAATTTCAAGCATTTTCAGTTTCGATGTGGAAATTAGGGCTTTCTATAGAAGAGGATTTTTTGAGTGAGACTAGTATAGGATTTTTCTCCTCATCAAAACCGAATTTTAGAGACCTGGATCAAGAAATTTGGTTGGGTGAAACTCTAGGAAAGTCAAACCCTAGTTTGACCCAGAGCTAGGAGAAACCCTAAATACTAAAACTGATAAGTTTTGGTACAGTCGCTATATTCTGAGATTCGCGAAGTCTCAAAAGCTTAAAATTTCAAGGGCCGAATATAAAATCGTGATGAAGCTTGTGTCCAAAAATTAGACTCATATTCGCTGTACTCCAGGAGATATGATCTCTCCAAGTTAGGGTTCCAGCCTCTTCCAGAAATCATCCATAAACAGGACACCTAGGGAGAATTGCAATATCTTGGGCTACAGAGGTCCAAATGAAATTTATGAAGATGTTCCAGAAAGGTAACGGACTATAGTTTCGGTGGTCCAAAGATCAGACTCAGAGGATGAACCAGGGACACGTGGCATGCCGTACAACTTCACTATTTTGAACACTCCTGTAACAGGTCACCTTGGGAAAAGGATCATAAAACCCAAATGGTGAAACCAATTCTGATGAAACCTATGGTGTTGGATCAGGGACATGCGAGGTTACCTTAGTGAGAAAGTTCAGACATAGAGGATCAGTAATTTGAAAGATATCATAGAAACAGTAACAAGAAGTTCTGTAGAAGAAATCAGCATTAGAGGAAATTTGGGGTCTAAAATGGGCCTTATAAGAAAACATGCCAACAATAAATTTTGTGAGTTGGAAATCAAGAACCAATAGAATTTCAATAAAATGAGTCAACCATAATGGTTGAATTGACATATTTGTCATAAAAGAAAACTACTTTTTTTGTTCGTATTTTTGACATATCTCCCTGTGTTTTTACTCAAATTTCAAGCGGGAGAGCTTGTTGGATGCAAAATTTAATTCCGCATCCAACGAGTACCCACATTGCATACTTTTGACGGATCCCGCTACCCCAAAAACAAGAAATACCTGAAAAAACGTGATGGTGACATCATCATCACATTTTTTCAGGTATTTCTTGTTTTTGGGGTAGCGGGATCGGTCAAAAGTATGCAGTGTGGGTACTCGTTGGATGCGGAATTAAATTTTGCATCCAACAAGCTCTCCCGCTTGAAATTTGAGTAAAAACACAGGGAGATATGTCAAAAATACAAACACAAAAAGTAGTTTTTTTCATTCCTACTCCAAAATTAATAACTATTATTTTATTATTTTAACTATTATTTTATTATTTTAGCTATTATTTTATTATTTTCCTTAGGAGGCCCATTTTAGACCCCAAATTTCCTCTAATGAAAATTAGGGCTTCCTGTTCTGGGAGTTTCCCTCCACTGTTTTCAGAAAAGGAGTACATTGGACAGCTCCACTTGAAGAGATCTATCTATTTGTCCAATCAGATCTGAAAGATTCCAAGTTTTGAAAATTAGGGTTTCTACGACAAACCCTAGATCAGCGAACTCCGGGACAAGGACGGACACCTCAAATCGGTAAGATCTAATCCTTTGCTATTTCCATTTTAGATTCTCATTTCAATATGATATATCACATCAGCTTGGTGACAAGCTTGGGGAATTTGACAACTTCCAAGCCTGGAAGTATAGGATCTCTTTGAAGAAAATGGATTGGACACCTACATGAGTATGGAGGTTCCAGTTTCAGAGGGAGACGAGGTTAGAATTCTTTCACAAGGCCAAAGAAGACATCATGCTCATGCTGCAAAGGATGATGAACTATCCAGAAAGAGATCCAGATATGAAAGTGAAGATTCTTCAAGCGAGGAAGAATATGTTATGATATCAGCTCTCACAGGAAACATTACTCATGGAAGTGATGATTGGCTTATAGCTAGTGGGGCGTCCAAACATATGATGGGATTCAAGGAATCCTTTATAAGACTGTCAGAACATGAATCACCTCACAAGGTGAAACTAGGAGATGACTACCAATGTCCAATAAAAGGTAGTGGGGAATCTTCATACAAGCTAGACTCTGGTGAGTCTCTAACAATGAAAGAAGTATTGTTTGTGCTAGGATTGAAGAAGAACCTTCTCTCCATTTCAACATTGATGCAAAAGGAATGCGGGCTGCATTCATAGATGGTCAAGTCATCATATGGCCAAAAGGAAAGACTATCGATGATGTGGTAGTGATTGAAGAACAAGAAGGAGGCTTGTACAAATTGAAGGGCTATCCAGAACAAGCTTTGATCCATGATACGGTAGAGCCAAATGAGCTTTGGCATAGAAGGCTTGCACATGTGCACTACAGAGCACTACCTATTGCAAGCAAATCTATTCTAGAATTTCAAGCTATTTGAAGGGAAGAACAAAAATCAGAATATGACCTAAAGAAGAAGTGAAGAATGCAGAAGTGGTGATGGCCACCTTGAATGGCCTCCCAGGATCGTGGAATTCATTCATTCAAGGAATGTGTTCCAGAAGGAAGTGATTACTTTCAGCAAACTTTGGGAAGAAGAAGAAGCTCTACCCATAAGAAGAGAAGATAAGACGGGAGCATTTGAAGATCCGGCAATGAGGAATATGAAGAAATCAAATCTTGAAGAACCTCTTATCCAACTCAGCATTTGGATAAGAAACGATGCGATTATGAATGAAGAAGACGATGAAGCTGAAGGCTCAAGAAGGAGTCTACCCTCGAAACAAATAAAGATAAGTATTCAATTGTCATTTCATTATATTATCTTGTTATGCATTTTTTTATATTCAGTTATTGTATTATGAATGATAGGATGTTTGCATTAATGACAGAATACTACTAATATGCATGTGATGGGTAAGTAGCTCATGGGGCTATACAAATTCTCCATTGCTACTTATATAGAATGAAACCTCTTTGCTGACATATTGGATTAGTGCACAATCTCAATGTTGTCCTGGTAGAGATGGAAGGCATCTAGAAAGTTTCAGTGAGATATGGATGAATGTTGTATTGGCCAAAGTAGTTGCATGATCATATATTTATGCATAAGCATTTGCCAATATGAATATTCCTTATGAAATGTTCTAACCATACAAATGCATTTGACTTGTAGGAAATATCGCATACATAATCGCCTACGAGCAAAGAAGAATGAAGACTTGTTCTGAAGAACAAGTGACGACAGTTCAAATACAAAGAATAATATGATGAGTGCAGTGACATCATTGATGTAGAACCTTCCAGCCACCAAGAAGAAAGGGAAGATCAGTTCAAGAAGAATGATGTCTGGGCGTAGTATCGAGACCTGAAGAGAAGTTCATAGTTCCATCATGCAGTAGATGGAAACATCGTGGGATACAAAGCAAGATTCGTAGCATGAGGCTTCTCATGAAGAGAAGGCATAGTCTACAAAGAAACATTTACAGCTAATAGAAGTAAAGTCACATGACATGCATAATCATGTGTGCAAATGAAAGAAGGCCTTGTACGAGTTCAGAAGACACCCATGGGATAACACATACATGATGAGCTTGATGAATATCTTAACCTTTGCTACAAGGTTGATAGAGGATGACAAGCTGACAGATGGGTGCAAGATGAACTTTTGAAGAAGTTCAAGATAGAGGATCTTAGTATCCTATGATTCTAGATGGATACTACTTGTCACTCCAGCACAGAATGTTTCGGTGCATAGAGTACGGAAGACAGAGGGAGTATGATGCTCTGCTTCAGAGGGAGTGATTGCAGAAGATCCTAAGGTTCGACATGGTATGACAGGATGGGCAGATTACTGATGACTCTAGGCTTTACTGAGAGTAAAGCGGATTCCAACCTTTGCTTCAAGGTTGAAGACAGAAGACCAGTGATGCTCTTGTTATGTGTCGATGCACTATTGTTCTAGGTATGGAGGTGTGGTAGAGTACAGATGGAATCTTCCTTGGGCAAGGGAAGTATGTAGTAGAGATCCTGAAGATATTTGGGATGATGGACTGCAAGGATTTGGCTACACCCATGGCATCGAACCTGAAGCTATTGAGTGATGCTTCATTAGAGTCGGTTGATGCTACGATGTATCGTCAAATGATTGGGTCATTGATGTACCTGACGAACACGAGACCAGACATTTGCTTTGTTGTGAACACCTTGAGCCAATACTTGACAGATCTGAGAAGTGTTCACTTGATTGCTGCAAAGCATATTCTGAGGTACCTGAAGGGTACAATTGATTATGGGATCAAGTACGATGCGAATCAGAAGATTAACCTGGAGGGTTATGTTGATTCAGATTGGGCAGGCAGTGCCATCGACAGGAAGAGTACTTCGGGATGTTGCTTCAGTATGGGATCAGGTGTGATCTCTTGGTTTAGCAGGAAGCAATCCTATGTGGCACTGAGTACAGCTGAAGCAGAGTATGTCACATCCTATTCAGCTAGTTGTGAGGCAGTATGGCTGTGGAAGCTACTATCTGATATATTTGATCTCCAGTTGGATGCTACTTGTATACATTGTGACAACCAGAGTTACGTGAATTTGTCAGAGAATCCAGTGTTCCATGACAAGTCGAAGCATATCGAGATCAAGTATCACTATATCAGGGATATGGTGCAGAGAGGAGCAGTGAAGCTCCTGTATGTTGTGACGGAGGAACAAATAGCTGATGTATTGATGAAGCCATTGGCTAGGCTGAAGTTTGAGTACTTCAGAGAGAGACTTGATGTTCTCCAGATCAAGGTTCCTTCCAAGAGACATTGATGAGACCCATAGCCATTCTGACATGGTGAGAGGATTGGTTCCTTCCATGGTCAGATGTAAGGGCTGAGCCATTTTGTCATGGTGAGAGGATTTGGTTCCTTCCATGTCAGATATGAGTGCTAACTTCCATTCGAGGAATGGAGGCACCTGGTCAGTTACCAGGAACACTCATTCAGGGATTGAGAGAGCCATTCTGACGAGCAAGTCAGATGTAAGGGCTGAGCCATTCTGGTCATGGCTAAAGGATTAAGTTCCTCCCATGACAGATGTGAGTGTTGGCCATTCTGTCGAGTAGGACAGATGTAAGGGAAACTGCCACTCTCAGGGAGAGTGGAGGCACCTGGTCAGTTACTAGGTAGCTCAGTCAGGGACTGGGGGCCATTCTGACGAGGGTGTAGGATTCAGTTCCTACCAGGTCAGATGTGAGTGCACAAATATTTCATCATTATGAGCGGATGTGATCCAGCCTGGATGAGAGTCTTTCATCATTGTGAGCGGATATGGTTCCAGCCTGGATGAAAGTGAGAAAGTCTTCCATCATTGTGAGTGGATGTGATCCAGCATGGATGGAAGTGCAGAACTCTCCCATCATTGTGAGAGGATGTGATCCAGCCTGGATGGATGTGAGTACTGTGCCATTCTGACGAGTAGGTCAGATATAAGTGCAGAGCCATTTCATAGATGGTAGTTGATTATGCCTATCATGCTGGTGAATGTGAGTGCTGGACCTTTCTGATGTGATTGTAGTTCACTACATGATCAGATGTGAGTGCTGGGCGTGCCTTTCTGACGAGCAGGTCAGATGTAAGTGCTGGGCGAAGACCTACATGAGAGTAGGCCTACAACCAGCATGAAAAAGGGATGGCTCTGTAGAACTTCCTATGACGAGATAGTACACACATGATGATGACCAGTGGAGATCCAGATCGAGCTATGATCCAGATCCAGTTATGATGACTCCGAGAGATCCAGATCCAGCAGTAGTGATCTAGATCGAGTGATGATCCAGATCCAGTCCAGTGATGATGATCCAGATCCAGTGATGACATACTATGATGATCCAGATCGAGAGATGATCTAGATCTAGATGACTTGAAGATGAAGATGACTTGAAGACGAAGATGACTTGAAGACGAGATGATCCAGTTGATATAGAGAAGAAGAACAGTGCTGAAAATTGTGTCGAAAGAATACCTTCCTAGTTAAGAGGGAGTGTTGATGTATATGTAACTTCAGAATGTATTCTTCTATGTATTTCATGTATTGTAACCCGATGTTTATTCCGAGATGTTTCTATTATGCATTTGAGTCATGTTGTCTTACCTCGATGTTCCGATCGGGAGGATTAATAATGTAAACAAGTCATATCAAGTCATTAGGTAAGTCCCCACAGTTTCGGGGCACTTGAGTTATTATACACTAATTAAGGTGTAGGCTCAAGTAGTAATTATTAGTTTGAGCCTACGTGTGAAATGGAAACTCAAGTGAACGGATGAATATAAATAGAGAGTGAGAGTCAGGGATGATTTTAGGGGCGAATTATAGCCCATTGGCGAATTTTAAAGGGTACCCAAAAAAAGATGGGCGAATTTTTAATATTAAAATGGTTTTTTTTAATTTAATAAATTAGCCCATATTTTATTTTATATATAATTTCTCTTTACTAAATAGCCCGCCCGATTAACCTCTGAAAATTCATAAAACCTAATTTCGCCAATCAGTCGATGGGAAAATCGTGACATTCGCCCCCGATTTTTTCCCTAATGGAGGTGAAATCGCCAAAAATTTACAGTTTTGGAGGATAAATGAAGATGATTCGCCCAAATTTTTGGTAGATAGGTTAAAAATTTGGTATTTCGCCCCTATTTATGGATTTTTGGGTAAATTTGTTCTAGTGCGTCTCGATTTGCAGGCCCTGGATGTTCATGCATTGGGTATGGAGCAGCACAAGATTTGGGTCTGCTTCAGCTGAAAACGGATGGCATAGGTCTACTACATCGATTTCCTTGGAGAGTTTTCCTTACAGGGTCAGCCAGGAGACTGGGTTCACGATCCGTGGATGGATAAGAAATTGACTTGCCTGGATTATAGAGCAGTTGGAAGTGGATGGTCACAAAGATTGTTGTTCAAATATTCCTTTGGATACGGGAAATTTACGAGGAAGAATGAACGATGATCAAACCTCATTTGTCATTTGATTGCACTTTACCCATTTAAGTTCAGGGACGATGCTCCGTGCAATTCACCCATGCTCAAATTCTCTCACTTCTTTGTGTTTTTCGAACCAAAGTGGTTTCTGCCCAAAATACCCTGTGGAGAATACCCTTTTCAGAACAACATTCATAGTCGATTCAAGGAAAAATACTTATAGATATCGGGCAATGAGGAGATACGAGAGTAGGACAGTGGTGTCGGCTATTACCAACGAAGAAGTCAGAGGCAGAAGAGGAAAGGAGTGTTGCCCATGGTGGGTGTTCAGGAGTTCATTGGAGAGAAGTTCTTCAGAATGGTGGCAGGGGCTACTTCTGCCCCTGTTGGGCAATTCATTGCTTCTCCCCAAACTTTTCTTCATTCTTTGGATCCAAGAGTAAAGCAGGTGAGTTTCTGTTTTTTCCATTTGTTGATGTGATTTTCAGTTGGCACAAAATCAATAACAATATTGCAAACTTAGGAAATTACTGTGAGGGTAGTTAAGATCATTAAGGTAATTTAGCTGGACGTGACCTTTGTGTTGGATTGTTGATAGATTGTTAGCAAACAGAATTTCGCATCAAAACCATTCAAAATGCTCTTTTCAGAACAACT
>LPNX010453112.1:629-135079 GCA_001517045.1 Pseudotsuga menziesii
TCTACAAGTGGTGATTGATTTGCTTGACTGAATATAAAGAGATTATGTGAAGATGATTCATGAATGTAATTTTCTCTTTGAACTAGTTATTAATATACAAGAAGAAACACTTTTAAATGTTTGTTGTATATCAAATATTCTCTTCAAGCCTTTTTTTGAGGAATTTTATATTATTTACTAATATGAAAATTTTGGTTCAACTTCTATGTTAATTCATGTGATGGTACTTTATGTGAATTAGATAACACTATTTAATTTTTAACTTTTCAATTTGTTTTTTACATAAACTCAACATATCACTATATCAAATGTGCATAATCATATTCAATAATGAACTTTAAAACATCTTCTAGAATTCCTCTCTGAATAAAACATCCTTAAATGTGCTTTGTCATAGAGGATTAGAAATGTGTAATCCAGGTGTTAACACAGTCCCTCTCCCCTCATGTTGTAAAGGGCGCTAGCTCAATGGAAGAGCACCTGCATTCCAAGCAGGATGATGGTGGTTCGATTCCTTCGTGCCCTAACATAAATTAAGACATGATTTAAATCTTATTGATAATATAAATATTGTAAGATATCTATATTTTCAATAAAAATATGCTCTTTTCAATTAAACACATTGTTCAAATACTTCATAAATAAATAATGAACACTTGCAATAATTAGTTAAGTTGGTTTTCCCCCTTTCCTCTTGTATATTAAAAAAATCAAACTCTACTGCACTAATGCTATTCTAGTTCATAATTAATTTTGATTGTTAAAATAAATAATATTAATAAATAAGGGAGGCTTTACTAACATCAATATCATTAAATAAATGTATAGGTAAGAAATTTCTCACATTAATCTATAATTCATAAAGTAAACATTCATCAACTTAGTTTTTAATACACTACCACTACCACTACCAACAACAATAATAATAAATTATGTTGCTATTTGAATTCATAATTTATTTTAATCATTACAAGGTTAAAACTTAGACTTTAAAGTCATAAAATATTTTCCTGTATTGATTATAAGTGGTGCGAACTTCCAAAAATAAAAGAACATACTCAACAAAGACACAAATAATTACTACGACAATATTTCTAATTGTTGTAGTAACAAATACAATGTTGGTATTATGTCATAAAATAATTTAATCAACTTAACATTAAATACAAACTATAAATAATATTACTAGACATTATGTAAGGATTCAAAGTCTATGACTTTCCTCATCTTGAAAGAACTCAATCTAGCGGAAGTTCTAAATTCTAGATCCATTAAATAATTGCAAATTTAATGAAATATGTGTTTAAGGGGTGTTTCGGTGATTTGGAAAGGATTTATTCACACCTTAACTTGGCTGGGCAGAGGTCTCACTTGGCAGCTTGGAAATGGAAAGGCTATACAGGTGGGTTCGAACCCGATTGTTGGTCTAGGCTCTCCTTTTACTCTTCCTCAAGATCTTCGGGATTACCTAGAGGATTATGGTATATCAACGCTGGATCAAGAAAGAAACTACTCCATGGGTGCACAAAGCCATTGGTTCATTGCTGAGAAACTGGATTTGGGGGGTGATTGGAAGCTTCTTTGGAACAAATTTACTTCAGGTCTTGAGTATGGCAGAATAAGACTCACCCATAAAAAAGACTCATTATTGTGGTCTCACAATAATTATGTTGGTAACATTTTTGCGGCTCTTGGTTACGAGTGCATTGTGCATCATTTTAATTATTGTTCAGCTGATCTGTCTTATGTACTAGACCGTCTCTGGAAACTAAACATTCCAAAAAAAATCAGATGTTTCACTTGGTTATTGATTAGGAATCGGGTGTTAACATGGGATAATCTTCAATGTTGTGGTAGACAGGGTCCGAGTCAGTGTATTTTCTACAGGATGGGAGAAGAATCTATCCAACATCTGTTCATTGATTGCTCCTTATCTAGAAGAGTCCTTTTAGTTTATAGTGATCGATATGGTATACCCTCCTTCCAAAATTGCACAGTCAGGTCTTACCTTGAACTCTGGTTCAAAAGCATTCCTGCAAGCCCAGCCTTAAGCTATTTGCCCCTTTTCTTTTTCTGGAGTATTTGGAAACTAAGGAACTGTTGCATATTTGACAATAAACAGCCCTTTGTTTACTCTATTCTTCAGCATATTGAAGCGCTACTGCATCTGTATCCTGTTCCAAAAAAGAAGAAAAAAATCAGATGTATTGGCTCAAGCCCCCAGCTCTTCTACCCCTGTGGTTTTTTTGATGGGGCAGCTGCTAGGAACCTTGGGGAAGCTGGCATTGTGCTCCACTTGAGTGCCTTTCATTCCATTAACTTCACTATGGGCTGTGGCAGAAGCACTAATACCAGATCTGAGCTCCTGGCACTCTGGGCTCTTCTTGTTGTGACCAAACTTTTGGGGATCCCTCTCCATACTATATATGGTGACTCCCTTGTCATTATATCTCGGGAAAACATAACTGCATCACTAAACTCTCCAAATCCGAGTCACTAGTGTGAGGACATTCGATCATTGCTGCAAATTGTCCCCCCTTTGACCATCAAGTATATTTATTGCCAGCATAACCAGCGGGCTGACAGTCTCTCAAAAAAGGCTATATTGCTTGATCCTGGTTTTGGGAACTTTACTAAATTTTTTGATGGAATGATCATTGATCATGGGGACTATCAGCTTTTTTAAGCTTTGTGTCGAGCTTCAACCCTTATCTTTTCTTTGGCACGGATTATATTGTTTATGTAGAACTGGATCCTAGCTGGCATTGAAGAGACTCATAGGCTTGTTGTTATGCTTAGGGCTAGTAAGCTTCATGGTCATTCTCGACCTTGAATTTCAGCAAAAACTTCTAACCTGTTTATCAGAAATGATGAGAAAAGCCTACCCTTGGCGGGCTTTATGCTTTTCTTTGCCCAAACATTTGATAGCATGGTATGATTCACTGATTCTATAGTAACCAGAGGGGTTCCTAAATGTGTATGTTCATACAGCAGTTTGGATTGCCTGTTGCAGGCTGATTGTATATGATGTCCTTTGATTCAATATGAATATCAAGGTCTAGTATTTTTTCTTCTAAAAAAAACAACCACCTTATTGATGTATTATTGCACCTCCTTGGAGCAATTGCTAGTTTAATCTTTATATAATGAAAAATATAAAGGTTTGGTAGTTATTTTTTGAAAGTTTCTTGAACAAATGTACAATCACAAATCTCACCTTTTTGGGTTATGATCGTTTTGTGACTAAAGTTGAGAATAAATAAAATATAATAATATAATTTTGTTTGGAAGACATAATGTAGTATTTGAAAATTTGACAATGCAAAAAGAAAAATAAACGATACAAATCTTGATATTTCACTTAAAATAATGCAAATCTTGATATTTTACTTCTCAATTATATATCTTAAAGTTTGAGCTCAAAGGTTTCAATTTTATCTTAAAATGGTACACTTAAAATATTGTAAAAGGGCGGATGGCTTGCACTTGAATCGACCTTTTCGTAAGTTTTGGCACGCTTGGGAAAAAATGTTAAATTATCACCACTGAAACCATTAAAATAATATTAAATTGTAAAAATATTGTCTTGGAATGCATGTATTACATAAATAATGTTATGTAATTTAATAATGAATTTTATATATTATTTAATATAATAATAAATTTTATATATTAAAAATACATTTCGTTAATGAAGAATTACATAACAAATTTATTTTATCAATAGTTTTGTTTTGGTCTTTGGCTGTCTTTTTTAAAGTTTTTGGTGTGCTTTGGCTATTTTTTTAAAGTTTTTTTTATGTATTTTAAATTATAGATTTACACATCATTTTTCTATTGTTTGGTTTATAATATTTTTTTATTGTATTTATGGTTTATGATTTACGCTTTTGATATTTTTGTCTGTATGTTGATTATATACATTTTTTCCATATATTTCAATAATGTTTTTTTTCTTGTGGTTATGGTTATAATGTTTTTTTTGTGTGTTTATAGTTCATGATTTAGGCTTTTGTTAGTTTTGACCATATGTTGATTATATACATTTTTTACATATATTTCATTAATGTTTTTTTGCTTGTGTTATGGTTTATGATCTAGTTTTTTGCTTTTTTTTTAACCATATTTTGATTATATACATCTTTTACATATGTTTCAATAATGTTTTCTTCTTGGGTTTATGGTTCATGATTTAGGCTTTCTGCTTTTTCAAGAATGTTTTTTCATGTTTATAGTTCAATAATGTTTTCTTTTTGTATTTATAGTTCAGGCTTTTGCTATTTTTAGCCTAAAGGATACGTTCGCCGCCCATCTCTACCGTGGCCCGCATGTGAAGGATACGTTCGCGCCCATCTCTACCGTCGGCTTCTTGACCATGGATTGCAAGTGTTGTGGACAAGCCAGAAAGAAGAGATTACTTGTCAAATAGAGGCCGCTATTCAAGTCGCCCCGGTCCATGTCGCATTTTTTTCTCCCACTTATGCGGAGTCGAAATGGTGCCTTCATGAGCTCACGCTAATGGTGGAGTCCAGAGAGAGGGCCAAGTCGAGGGTTACCATTCTTCCGGTATTTTATAAAATGAAGCCTTCCGACCTCAAGTGTACATATAATGCAGCTGGATCATACGCTAAAGCCATCAAAAGACAACACAAGACTCTCAAACCTGTGAAGTAAAGCCGCGCTACCAGTTGAGCCGCGCTACCAGTTGAGCACTATTCAGAAATGGAGAAGCGCTCTTTCTTATGCCGCGGATATAAGCGGTTTCGAGCTCGATGGATGAGTATCTCCCACTTCCTCTCCCTATTTCTTGCTACTTTTCAATTTGTTGGATTGCTAGGTACAGTATTTTCACTCTGCTTATTTATTTTATTCTTTGAATCGGTGACGAGGAGCTATTGAAAAAGGTCATACAAACTGTATTGAAAGATGTTCCAAAACCACTGTTGGATGTTGCAAAGGGCAGTGTTGCAGCAGCACGAACAATAGCTGAAAGCCAAAGTTGATAGCCAAAATTGAGCCGACTAAACTTGGGTTTAGGGCTCAGTCGATATTAAAAAAAAAAAATTCACTTTTCACGCCGACCACTTTACATTTTTTTTAGTCGAGTGAAACTTGTCTATGTCCGACTAGACAAGTTTATAAATTTTAGTCGGTCCTACACTCGACCAAAATTACTCCGACTTACTTGTCCGACCGGTTTTTACCTCGACCACTTTTTACTTCGACCAAGTCGGTTGACTTTTTGTCTTCGACCAGTTGGCTGACTCAACCGACCACTCTAGTCAGCTCACTTTGGTCGAAATCTGGAGAATGTGTTTCTTAGTCTAAAGACTTAAGAAATTACAAATGTTTTTCACTTGTTAGTAAGATGAAGTAAAATAGAGACATTTACAAATCCAAATAACTTAAGAGAAACATATGCCCAAATATGTAGAAAGACTTGAGTCGACCAATGTGCCGTAAAATTTGGAACTTTCACGCAGTGAGATTTTTATGGGTTCTTGTTCTTTTACTTATCAGTAATTGTAAAAGACTTTTACAGAAGTAAATCTGGAAATATATGCGGCCAAATAATCATGCATTCAACCACAAACTATTTCATATATTAACTATGCAGAAATACAAAGTATTACAAACTTGTTGGTTACAGACTAGTCGATCCAGACTCGTCGGTCTACAGAGCTTCAGCTCTTAGACTAAATCACATGCACTCTTTCTCACCCTGAGTTCCTCTAATGTCTATTATCTGCATTGTCTCTGTGTTCCTGTGTAAACTGATTTACAAATTGCTTCTTATATTTATAAGCAACCTGAAGATTGCTATAGCATGGGCCGACTGACTTGCCATTAAACACTGTAATAACTATCTACCTAACAACTTAGCTTCTGAAATAAATTCGACTGAATTACGTTGCCTACTCGTGGACTTTTCCTTCTTGTCAGACTGACAGACAAGATCTTGATTTGTACAGCCTCTGACAAAGTCGGCTGAAAGTCAAGTACAGATCTGCGACTAATTACATTTTCCAACAAAAGTTGTAGGGATTGTGGGTTTCGGCGGGGTTGGAAAAACTACACTGGCCAAAGCATTATTTAACCGTAAGAGATCCGATTAGAGAAACGTGAGCTACAAAATCATTAAGTTATTTGCAAAGGAAGCTCATAGAAGACTTGAAACATACAAACAATATCAAAATTGAGAGTACTTATCAAGGCATAGGAATATTTAAGCGGCATCTGTCACATTGTCACGCTCTTGTAATTATAGTGTAATTATAGACGACGCAGATCATGCCGATCAGCTCGACGGGCTTTTGCCAATGAAGGATATTCTTCACCCAGAAAGCTTGATTTTGGTAACAACTCGTGACAAACATGTACTCAAAGAGTCAGGGGTCTCATCGATTTATAATCTGACCGGGCTTAAATATCCGTCCTATTCCAGAGAGCTCTTCTGCTCCTATGTTTTCTTTCGGCCACTTCCCCCACCAGAATTTGCAGAGCTCGTAGATCGGTTTGTTACAGTCTGCGATGGATTGCCATTGTCACTAAAAGTGATCGGGGCCCTCCTTTGTGGAGAAAATGAAATTTACTGGAAGCTCAATTCGATCTACTTCGCCAATCACTACCTAAAGAGATACAGAAAAGACTTAGAATCAGTTACTAATCATTACAGAAAAGACTTAGAATCAGTTACTAATCATTAACTGGAAGGGATCAGGAAATATTGTTAGATATTGCTTGCATTTTCGTAGGAGAAGACAGAGATAGAGCTGTAAGAATATGGGGTCCGGTGGGGATTCGAAATCTAGAGAACAAATGCCTCTTGGAGGTGGACAGTAAAAATAAAATAAGAATGCATGATCACATTAGAGATTGTGCAAGAAATATTGCAGATGAAGCATCCATGCCCCCTCGTCTTTGGTATCGGATGACCGACATGATTGATGCTTTGTTACAGTTATCCCCATCTTGAAGTGTTCCAATTATTATTCAAACCGTTGTGTTTTGTTTAACTAAACCTTTGACGTTAGATCGGTTTACTCAAATTCTCATCGATGAGCAGGTAATAACCGAAGTTCGTGGAATCATCTCTGTGGGTTTCTTCTTAGGGGACATATCAGACATGTTGAAGAATAAAATTAATTACCACATTTTAAATGGTATGAGAATTTTGCAATTTGTTGCAACTCAAGGCACACTTTTAGATTGCATATTGAAGAGGGTGCGGCCTCCGCGTCTCAGATGGCTCCGCTGGATTGAATGTACCCAGTCTTCCCTGCCTTACTGGATTCCGATCGAGAATTTAAAAGTTTTGGAAGTGCAGGGGTACATGTTGAACTCTATGTGGCCACATCAATCTCAGGTAGTTAAATATGTTTGCGTTTGTTTATTTTTAATTTAATTCCATCTTGTAGACTACAATCATTACATATATATAAATATGTCTTAATGTTGAAACATCAACATTGCAGGGCCCTCTCCAGTTGCGAGAGTTGAGTATCGTTGCTCCCCTGAGGGAGTTTCCAAAGTGTATAGGGCAGATGAAGCACCTGGAATGGATTTCTGTAAATGATGTAGATGCCATGACAGCTAACCCGTTATCCCTGCTCAAAACTTTGCCTCACGATTTTGTAATTTGAGCTGTTTGAAACACTTAGCGTTAAAAGGGTTCCTTGAATCGTGGTCGCTCCCTGATTCGTTTGGAAAGCTAACAAACCTGGAGTCCCTCGATTTGGGAGGTGCTTCCAGGTTGCAGACGCTTCCAAACTCTTTTGGGGATTTAATTCGACTCAAACATCTATCTTTGGGAGACTGCTCCAGTTTGACCATCTCCAACAGAACAATTGAAAATATTACAACGGCTGGAATATTTAAATCTACAAGGCTGTCGCAATGTGAAAGAATTACCTCCTTAAGTGGCACATCGAGGGTCCTTGGAAAATTTATATTTACAAAATACAAACTTGAAAGAATTGCCCAGCTGTATTGGAGCCCTGTGCAGTTTGGAAGTTCTGAAAATAGGTAACTACTTGTTGGAAGTGCTGCCCCTTCGGTGGGTTGCCTCAAGAGCTTGAAGTATTTCTCAGTCTATGATTCGCCGAAACTGAAATGCCTGCCCGATTTCTTTGGACTGTTGCCTCAGTTGACAGAGTTGAAGTTAGTGCGATATGGGATAGAGTACATACCAGAAGGCGTTCAAAAGATGAACAATCTAGACAATCTAGATGGTTTAGTAGTAATTGATTGTCGGCTGCGGTAACTTCCTTTTAAACTCTTGACGGAGAAGCAGACACATTATTATTTAAACGCGGAAAAGCGTGGAATAAATTGGAAAACGCCAATGACAAAATGCATGATTGGGCTCACGAGGTTACGGCTTCACAGCACAAAAGTATCGGAGGTAGGTTATAGAATGTTGGAAGCTGAAGAGCATACAAGGATTGGCGCAGCTCACAAAGCTTGATAACCTAAAGGTTGCAAGATCCGATGAGATGGTAAATTTAGAAGGTGTGGAACATTGTATATTGTTGGGCAGCCTCGATGTCTTTCTCTGTCCCAAGCTCCAGAGGATACCATGGTTGGGGCAGCTCACAAACCTTCTGTCCCTTAGCAACCGGTTGCTCGATGCAGTGAGATAGTAAGGTTAGAAGGTGTGGAACGTTGTACGTGGCTGGGCAGCTCACAAAGCTCAAGAGCATACAATGGTTGTCTCAAGCTCAAGAGCATACCATGGTTGGAGCAGCTCACAAAGCTTCAGTCGCTAAACGTTGGTGGATGCAATGAGATAGTAGGGTTGCCAGGTATGGAGGGTTGCCAGGTATGGAACATTGCTTGCAGGTGGAGGACCTCAATGTCGAGAACTGTTCCAAGCTCAAAAGCATACCAGGGTTGGGCAGCTCATAGAGCTTCAAACTCTACATGTTAGTGGATGTCATGAGATAGAAGGTTGCCAAGTGTGAAACATTGCATGTCATTTCAGAGCCTGGATGCCCGTAAATGTCCCAAACTGCAGTGGGGTGGACGAGAAACGACTAGGCGAAAACCTCAAAATCGATGTAAAGCAATACAAAAGACATAAATTGTGTAGAGAATTATGTAATGCAATTAAATGATAAATAGTTAGTGTTTGTTAGAATTATCAATACAGTGCAATGCGTGGTCACTGTTTGCTAGAGCGATCCAAGGAGTGTTGCATGGCTTTTAATACTAAAAAGGGGAGTAGTCTAACGGGTCGATGATTTCGCCCGGCGTTAGATTACTCCGTCTACCCACGCCCTTAACGCTCCCATCCTTCGGAGTCCCACACATTCCTCCAACCAAAGGTCCCACATGAATCTTTTTCTGAAAGTATACCATGACTCAGTTAAGACCATTTCATATACTTTCCAAACCGGGTTAAATTTTATCTTTCTGAGAGTTTACATTTTCTAAATCGCTGAGAAATATTAGAGAATAAGCAATCATAAAGCTATAAAAAGCTGTAAGTAGAGGTCTTAACATAGTATGATCAACTAAAACTGGCCATGAACCCTGAATATTCAAACTTTTTTTTTCACTTAACATGTGGACACATAAGTATTGAAATGGTCTTAACTGAGGCTAAACTGGTCTTAACTGATAAAATTTAACATAGCAGGTAAAACTTAGGAATATACCATGACGAGAACAACGCTCAATATACAGATTTTTAACCCAGTTTGGATAGTATGAGGTGATTTTTCCCAAGCTCTATAAGCCTGCGCACATAATTATTTACTCTTGGAATTTGGAATTGAGGCAGTGAAACAATTTTTATTTTGCATGTTATTTCTCGAGCTGGAGACTGTGTAGATCACCATTGTTTACGTAGACGTCCTTATTAGCTTGAGTAACTCACAAAATCCACCAGCATGGTGCTTAGTATATGGACAAAGGCAGAGAGCTAGTAGTGTCCAGTAGACTTACTCTACAGCTATACTATACAACGTAGTTATTATAGGAAGCTTAAGACTACTAATAGTCTTTACTATATGGCCTTAGGGCAATCAGAAATAAAGTGTAGGGCAGTCCATAGAGCTAAGACTGAACTAGTCCAGTTCATAGGGCTGGATGGGAAGCTGGAGCAGGAGCTTTTAAGCCGGAGAGCTGGTCTTACTTAGTTGGGCGTAGGCACAGTGTTTGCTTGGAACGGAAGGAAGGAGGTTACCCATTATAGTAGTGACCCAATATTGTCATACCCATTACTTCTTTCCTTAAATCTATCATGACTGCTAGAGGCAAGAAGTGCCAGGCTTATGAGTATTTGAAAACCTCTTCTGTCTGATAGGGCATCCTCTTCTTTATCCTTTCTGTTAAAGTAACTCATTCGTCAGAATCAATCGTCAGAAAAGAAGGCTCTCACCCTCAAGGCCTTTAGCACTCAACCGACTACATCTGCTAACTCCTGGAAATGTTTGGAGTAATATTTCCTGGGCGCACCTTGCCTTTAGGGAGAGGGAGATAGAAAGTAAATAGGTCATTTGCCCATTTACCGGAGAGGATACAAAATAATAATTATTAGTAGAATGAATGAACAAGTTCAACGGATCTATTATGCCCAATTCATTTTCATAATTGTAGAGATAACACGGTAAGGAACAATTTGACCGTAAATGGCTGGTTAACCGTTCAGTCGCTGTAATAAAACATTGGCGCGACCAGTTGCAGTACGTTACCCGCAGGAAATGAGAGTTGTTAGTTCAAAATAAAGCAGCCTCATAAATACCAATTTAACTGGAATTATTTCCAGAATCAGTTGAAGGAGCAATGTTCCTAATAGCATCCCCATAAGCACCAAATTAATAAGCATGACCAGCAGTTCACCTTCCCTTTTCCTTTACATTGGCTACCCACCCGGGTAAATACGGTTTGATCAGGTTAACTCGCCTACAGGGAAGGCCTGTATACAGACTCTTTAATGGACAAATCATTAGTTATAAGCATTTGGCGGAAAATAGTAACTTCTATTTTCCCAATAACACTAGTAATAAGGAGCACGGAGGACATGTAAAGGAATTGAATTTGCTCGATCTCAAAATGGAATTGATCTAGGACCGCTCTTGCCTTTGTAATTTAGACTTGGTAAATTGTACCTTTTCCTTATGCCTCTCCTCCAGCTGTCTCTACCACCTATGATGCCTTTGCTTTTGCCGGATCAGCAGCAACAATACCTGGACCACATAATAGAGGTCCGATTCACACTGCCTGCCTGCTGATCGAGACCTTGCCGCCGATCCTGCGAAGATAGCTATCATTGTAAATATGCCTGCTCCAAATAATGTAAAACAACTACGTTATACTTTGGGACATACTGGCTATTACCCCTTCCAGAGTGTGGAAACATGACCTCCTAATTTGATAATAATAATTAAGTAATAAAAGCAAGCAAGCCGTATCTTCGGCCCAAAGTAATTAAACCGAGAATCAATTCTCTCCTCAACCCTCTTTTCAATTTTTTGAAGATGATCCATCCTCTCTTTTCAATTTTTTGAAGATAAATTTTGTGAAGATAGGTTGAAATGCCAATTTTGTGATAGGTGAGGTTTTCTCAAATCAAATCAGGTAAACCGAGTTAGGTCTGCGGGCTATTCCTCATTGGGTCCGTGGAACACCTATCTTGGAAGAAGGTTCAGTTTGTTCAGTTTGCAATTATATACTTGATTTTACAACGACCATAGACACGACTTCAATGAATGCCTTCGGGAAGGAAAGATATAATAGGGAAGCTAGTTTTGGTTAGTTCAAGTTTACGTAATGATCGTTCTGAGTCTACCTCTCATCCAAAAGGGCTCCCTTAATTTCGATGGCGGCCTTCATCGTCCTTTTCCCTTCTTATCTATTACCGCCCAACCACGGGCCCCAAAGACGTACAGTATACAGTTTTTTTTGTAAGGCCGAACATGCCAGAAATCTTGTCTCAGTAAAATTGCGTAAGTAATAAGAAGGGGTAATAAAGGTAAGCTCAATCCTTGATAGAAAAGTGCTGGTGGATTTTGTGAGTTACTCAAGCTAATAAGGACGTCTACCTAAACAACGGTGATCTACAGAGTCTCCAGCTCGAGAAATAACATGCAAAATAAAAATTGTTTCACTGCCTCAATTCCAAATTCCAAGAGTAAATAATTATGTGCGCAGGCTTATAGAGCTTGGGAAAAATCACCTCATACTTTCCAAACTCGGTCAAAAATCTGTATATTGAGCGTTGTTCTCGTCATGGTATATTCCCAAGTTTTACCTGCTATGTTAAATTTTATCAGTTAAGACCAGTTTAGCCTCAGTTAAGACTATTTCAATACTTCTGTGTCCACATGTTAAGTGAAAAAAAAAGTTTGAATATTCAGGGTTCGTGGTCAGTTTTAGTTGATCATACTATGTTAAGACCTCTACTTACAGCTTTTTATAGTTTTATGATTGCTTATTCTGTAATATTTCTCAGCAATTTAGAAAATGTAAACTTTCAGAAAGATAAAATTTAAAAGTTTGGAAAGTATGTGAAATGGTCTTAACTGAGTCATGGTATACTTTCAGAAAAAGATTCATGTAGGACCCTTGGTTGGAGGGATGTGCCGGAATCCGGAGGACAGAAACGTTAGACTACTCCCTAAAAAGGTGCCCAATGAGTTCTTGGCCTTGGGATTAGGATCTATAAATATGGGTATTCTTGAAGTGGATCAAGGTCCACTCGTATTGTTCCTTGCAATTAGGATCTATAAATATGAGTATTCTTGAAGTGGATCAAGGTTCACCCTTATTATTCCTTCAACAGAAACGTTAGACTACTCCCTAAAAAGGTGCCCAATGAGTTCTTGGCCTTGGGATTAGGATCTATAAATATGGGTATTCTTGAAGTGGATCAAGGTCCACTCGTATTGTTCCTTGCAATTAGGATCTATAAATATGAGTATTCTTGAAGTGGATCAAGGTTCACCCTTATTATTCCTTCAAATGTTGCTAGCTATTGAGGTATGATGTTCATTTTGGATCTTAAGTCATGTAGGCTTATCGAGCATATATCTATGCTATCAACAATAATATTTATGTTTTTAGTTTTCTATGTGTGAAGAGAACTTGAATGTTAAATGTTAGTAAATTTTCCATTTCGCATGCCTCCAACCTTTTATTTTTAAAGAAACGTTAATGTATGATTTCCTACCTTTTATTTTTAAGGAAACGGTAATGTATGATTTCCTAGGAGAAATGGTAAGTGTTTGACATAAGAGACTTGGAAGCTTCAAACCAATGTTAAGTTTCAACTTCAAGTACGTTTGGTTGGATTAAAAAACATGCATGGCTTCTTACCGATTAAAAAACATGTATGGCTTCTTACCTAGTAGGATCCAGTGGTTACTTGAAGTTTTTTAAATAGTATTATATGGATCCGGTAGTTACTTGAAGTTGTATTAAATATATTTTATCATGGATTTTTATGAAACTTTCTCAACAATATGTACTTATATATATACACATTCTTTTTATTGCATATATGCATTTCTCTTGTTACCAAAATAGGATGCCAATAAATTTATGGCTATTTTGATTGTCATGGGAAGAACCAATTTATGTTGATTTGTGGTTGGTACTAGTTGAATATTAGGTCATTCATAAAAATCCTAAAATCCAAGTCATCGGTTTTGAGTTATATATATTCATACATCCGCAAGTTTCAAACAGAAGTTTTAAATTAAAAAAGTGAAAGTGGCAAATGACTTGCATAGAAATCATACCTCTTCACATGTTTGGTGTGCAAAAGCACCAACAGAAAATATTTAATTATCACCACTTAACTCGTATTCCATTTCAATCTTATCCTTATGATACACTAAAAGTTTTAAAATAATATTAAATTATAAAACTATCATTCCTCATGCATAAAAATACATTACACACAATAATTAGTATCATTGTTAAAGGTTGGTTTTGCTTTCACTTCCTAACAATGGAAGCGTCCAAAAGCGTTCGTTGGTATTTTGGAAAGATTGTGGCTCATCAGGGGTGGTCGCTAGTTCTTAGTTGATGACACTCGACGTTCAATCCCATTAAGGAACCGATCATCATCAACATTTCTATTATCCCTAACTTTCCACTTAATCTTTGGACACATAGAGCAAGATATGCTCCATGGAACAGGATATGCTTTGCAAGGAGGATAAAAGAATGGATGTGATTCTTATCAAAATTAATTTGATGATGGGCCTGCCTTTGGAGGTCACTATCAATTGTGGAGATGTCTCTTTTGTTCAAAATCTTGATTACAAGCATATTCTTTTCAGTTTCCATTTATGTCAGGAGACCAGTCACTTGAATCTAGGGTTTTTTCTCAAGAAACAGATGGAGATACACCTTAGTCAGTTGGGCTAGTGAAGTTTGGGGAAATTGAATATAACCAAGTTGCGAGGATTTCTTCCTCAACAGAGTTATTTTGCAGGCTTCTTAGCCCTCATCAAGCAAAGGCAACGTCATCTTTCTTGAGTAAGCTCAAATTTGTGCCTCCTTCCTTTTTCAGCTCCTTTACTCCTAATGAAATTACAATGATTAGGGATGTTGAAGCTTTTAGGAATCCATTTGATAACCCTTATTCTAGAACACCTTTTATTTATAATATTGGTCCTAGAGTTCAGATGGGATCACCTTTTCCATTTATCCTTACCCTGTTGCGGGAAGGGGGCCTCCAATCCTAGAAAATGCGGCGAAGGATGCTTCTCATGTAGGATATAATTATAGCTCTATTTCAGGCATGTGACATTTGGAGTCTGGTAAAGGCCCTTTTTCTTCTTTTGATATGTCAGATCCCTTTTTTTACTGATGATGTAGCTAGGTCTAGTTTTGTTCCATCTAAGGGTGGGATTAGAGAGGTGGTGTCACATCCTTTTCCCAAGTATGCGTGTTTGAATCTTTCCTTCCCTATTGTTGGGAAAAAATTGGAGAGAAATGGGAATCTTTCCTCCCTAGAAAAAAATTGGAGAGAAATGGACTCTTTTTGTTAGTCTAAACCATACTCCCTATTTAGTTAAGGAAGGGGATGTAGGTGGGGATTCAATATTCTCCCTTCTACTCTTGAAGAGTCATTATTTTCCTTGGATGGGTGGGCTAATCCCCCATTGGAATATCATTATGGTTCCTCTAGTTGTGTTTAATTATGCAGACAAATTTCAAAAACTCTTTATCTTTCCCTTCAGGGATGCCTCTGCTAAAATCCCTCTTCTTGTCTTCTCAAATAGACCTACAAAAGATGGAGTTTCCCTTGGAAACTCCATGTGGTTTCAAAATTTCACGATTCGTAAGAAGAATCCTAAGAAAGGGGGACCTCCCACGGACTCAATTGAACCTAGGGATGGTGATGCTAGTGATATTTTCTATGTCCCTTGCCATCAAGATTGAAATTTGAATTTAGAAAGCACTCGACATCCAATGTTTTTTTTCCCCGTAGAGATTTGCAGGCCAAAAATTTGGTGGACCAATAATCCTCACGTTCTTTAATATTTGAGGGGTGGTGGCGCATCCAAATCCTCTTCTCTAAAGAAGATTTTTTATTGTATTAATCCTAACATAGTTCTAATTCAAGAAACGATGTGTTTGGTGGGCAAAGCATGTGATACTTTTCTACATATGTTTCTCGGATAGGAGTGTTGTGCTTCAGATGCTTTTGGGATTTTGGGGGGTCTTTTGGTAGCCTAGAACCCATTAATGCTTGATCTTAAACCTTATAATATATGTGCAAGAATTTTATTAGAGGGTAAGATCCTTGGTTTTGATGAACAAGTTATGTGTACACTAATACATTTGGTCGGATTTTTCCATGAAATATTTCCACGTTTTGAACATTCGTGGATTAATTCTTCATTTTTTTTATCATGGTGGAAAAACCGTGGCAATATTGATGTTTTTAGTTTTAGAGGAACTTTTGTCTCTATATCAACAATATATAGCTATCTTTGCACACCCGCCAAACCAATGCTAGCTTTCAATGCACGAGCCAACTCATGCATTTTCGACACATTTGCTATAGTTGCGACAAGGTTATTTATGATTGATTGACCGCGGATTGAGGCCGGATTTCTTTATCAACCATATGCAAAACTAGAGAGATCAGTCATACTCTGCTTCTTCAACGGGTGACTCAACCGGAAAAAGAAGATCGGCCAACCTTTAGAGGACAATATGGAACCTATGGGAAGTGGACAGATGATGATCTTAAAAGAAAGGAATATGAGCACTCAAATCAGAAAAATAATAATGTAGAGATGTTGAATAAATGCCTAGAATAAAAAGATAGATTGCATACAAAAGTGATAAATCTTTCAAACAAAGTGAAAGAGCAAGAAAAACAATTAAAACATATGGCCGATGAAGCTTTTGTATAACTGGAGGGTTCTAGAAAACGCAAGAGAAGCTATAGCAAATTTTCTTATTCTAAAAAGGAAGAGTTGCAAAAACCTCCCAACTTCCAAGCAGCCTAGATTTCTAAAATAATATGGTGTACATTTGATGTCTATGTACATACTAATATTGTTGTAATATAAATTGTCAGTATTTCTTGGAAATGCATATATTTTGATATAGTTCTAAGTTAATGTGTTTCTAATGTGTAATACAAGTGTAATGTGTAATCCATATATGCATTTATCCTATGTCTAATAGAGTTTAATGTGCAACCCATACCGAGAAGTGTGTATGAAAGTACAAATGATGAAATATATTCTACAAATGAATTGACATATGAAATATTCTTGAAATATATTCTACAAATGAATTGACAGATCATCATTTCATGCTATATTGAATAAATTGCACTATAACATAGACATACCAACCTTTTCTACAAACTCTTGTACTCATTTCTGTAAATTGTAATATCTACAGTAAAATCCAAGTCATCCAAAACAACAATTGATAGTATTTTCCAATTTTTCATGGCCAGAAGTAAAAATGCACACTAATTCCAATCGAAGTACATTGTAGGTATGAAATTTGGAATTTTGCATACATAAACCTAATTAGACTAGTATAGTTTTAATTTCAGACATAAATTAAACTTCTATTGTGAAATAAGAATGCATCCAAAATTTGAAATGAGAACAAAACAACTGTAAATGTTGGTTTCTTGTTGACGAGCATCATAGTTTGGAAACCAATTTCTTTTTTATTATAATATAAATCATCATCGTTCCTTGCATAAATTAATAGATGAGAACATAACATATATAATACATTCCAAGGAAAAAAAACAGAGATAATGCAAAAATATAACCAGATCGATACTCAAGAAAGTTTTAAAAGGGGCCCAAGACCATTTTTTATTATATTATGCTTTCATTACAGAGAAGAGGGATAGTCACACAGTTGAATCATTAACATCAAACAACTCCTTCAATAATAACTCTCCCTACTACCTATTAAATTCTATTTATAGACCTCAAGGGTCGGATTGACCATGTTACAAGTGGATTTCATTTGAGTGAAATTGAAATGTGGATTCACCCACGAGCCAACCCATCCTCTGTTGTACTTTCCTGGATTTAAACGAAGATACCAACTAGTTGTACTTTCCTGGCTTTAAACGAAGATACCAATTACTGTGGAATAAGGAAAACATGACAATGCAACACAGGGGGGAAAATAGGGTTGAAGTGGACATGTTTCAACACTAGGGGTAGAAAGGGAGTATAAGAGGAAGTTGCATTCCAGTTATCTGGATGGGAGATGCAAGTAGAGAAGAATTATAATAGAGACGCACAATGCATGAGAGGTATCTAAGGAGAAAAGGGAAATACCAATGAAAGAAGAAAATGGTAAGAAAGAGAGAAATTCCACCGACAAATATGGCTCAGCGGAAAACAACATGCAATACCCATCTAATGTGGACAAATTAAAAGCTGGAATTGAAGAAATCAATCCTGCTATGCCACTGACAGGGAATGCTTGGGTTGTTGAAGGGGGACAAGGTGCTGAATCAGGGCAGGAAAGACTTCACTGAGTGATGGGAAAGGAATGTCAAATGAACATAAAAACAATAAGATGGAATGGAACTACCAATGAAATCCATCGAACCCAGATGAGACTGTCTCCAATTCTTTCCAATTCTACCCATTTCACTCATACTATTAGTGAACTCAAATTTGCGCACATCTGCGGCCATACTGGACAAAAATTAACGAACATAGAGAATGGATTGAATACTGCATAGCCTACTGACAACAATGGCCCCTATTTATCAATCTTACATAAGAAGCAACATGATTGGTAATTGACTGCAGTTGCTAGGAAGGAATCCATGGGGTCAAGCCAAATATGGATATGTGTACTGTGTTGGCCCTTGTAATAATTGAAAGGTGGTAAAAAAGGTTAATCATGATGAAATGTTGAGTTCATGTCTGGGTGATGCAATCATTCTCAATGCCGTCAGAATCCGACTCAATTCAGGTTCACCGAATCATAGCATTTGATGGTTTGTTAAGTGACGTATTTGACAATTGGTTGAAAGTTCAGAATATGACAGGTAGGGATAAGAGAAAACTACCATTTATAGGTTTAGACGATTATATGACATATTTTACACTCAATACATTCAGCACGTGTATGACGGGTTGATGTATGGGAAAATGAAATCAGGCATGTACCTGGATTTTACTGAAGCAAGTCAATTTTGGATTGCTTTACTCAAATGCACACCCAACATGAAAAAACTGTGGTTTAGGGAAATTAGACCTGCAAAAACATGCAAAAAATACAAAAGATGGAAAAACTATTGTTTAGGGAAATTAGACCAATCCTAGGAGAAGATCAAAAATTGTCTGAGTATGGAATTATTGGTAAAATCTGCCTAACTGGCCTTAGGGAAATTCCTGCCACAACTCATAGGATGATGATAAAAATATTATGAGAGTGTAGATATCTAGATTCTTATATGGTGCATCCAACCATATAAATAGGCTCACCATAAATTCTTTCAGGAAGAAGATAGGAATCTTCCAAAAGTGCCTCTCACCCATATTTGCACTGCTCTAGAAAAATGCTCACCAAGGAGAGAGAAAGAAGCTCCAGAATATGAAAGTGGTCATGATGGATTCACCTTGTTGGACTCTACCCATTGGGAATCTCACTTTCCAAGTGTGAAGGAAAAATGAAATGACCTTGGTGACCTAGGGTTTGAAGAGAACTGGTTAAGTGTTAGACAAAGAGTTTGAGAGACCACTTGGAAATGCTCGCAAGGGGGTGTTCCATTGATGATAAAAATCATCAAATGATATGGAATTGTTCATTGTTGAAATGGATATCTAGCCATGTTCTTGGTTTTTCTTATGGTGACCAGATAAGGAAAATATTAACCTCGCAAAATAGAAGAAAAATCTTATTTTGCACACTAAAGACAGAAAAAAATGGCTAAGTGTTGTAAAGGGGCTAAGTTATGCCCGCATTAAGGTTGATGCCCACACTAAGGATGATGCCCGGATGGAATAGATGACTATGTGGCATGAAGTTGAAATCATTGTTGCATTGTGACATCGTTTTGGAGAAATACGACAAATTAGTGAAAATCAGGAAATTGGCCAAGTGTGGGAATATTGGTCCAAGTAGCCTCAAGAGGATGCCCACCACAAATAATTTTTTGAAGAAAAAATACCCGCACCACATAGGGATATTGTAGCCTGTTGTTTTTTCTACTCAACCATGGTCTCATTTTGTCCAAAGAGACACCGAAGAAGAATTTATGGACCTACCAAAACTATGGTTTAGGGAAATTAGACCAAGCCTAGGAGAAGATAAAAAATTGTCCACATATGAATTATTGGTAAAATATGCCTAACAGGCCTTAGGGAAATACCCGCCACAGCTCATGGGTTGATGATAAAAATATTATGAGAGTGTAGATCTCTATAAACTTGTATGGTGCATCCAACCATATAATTATCCTGGCCAAAAAGTCTTTCAGGAAGAAGATATCAATCTGCCAAAAGTGCCTCTCAACCATATTCGCACTGCTCCAAAAAAATGCCCACTGAGGAGAGAGAAAGAAGCTCCAGAAGATGAAAGTGGTCATGACGGATTCACCTTATTGGCCTCTACCCATTGGGAATCTCACTTTCCAAGTGTGAAGCAAAAATGAAATGACCTTGGTGACCTAGGGTTTGAAGAGAAATGGTTAAGTGTTAGACAAAGAGTTTAAGAGACCACTTGGAGATGCTCGCAAGGGGGTGTTCCACTAATGATAAAAATCATCAGATGATATGGTATTGTTCATTGTTGAAATGGATATATAGCCATGCTCTTGGTTTTTCTTCTGGTGACCAGATAAGGAAAATATCAACCTCGCAAAATAGAAGAAAAATCTTATTTTGCATACTAAAGACATTAAAAATGGCTGTGTTGTAAAGCGGCTAAGTGATGCCCGCATTAAGGTCGATGCCCGCATTGAGGATGATTCCCGCATGGAATGGCATGGAATAGATGACTATGTGGCATGAAGTTGATCATTGTTGCATTATGACATCATTCTGGAGAAATATGACAAATTAGTGAAAATCAGGAAATTGGCCAAGTGTGGGAATATTGGTCCAAGTAGCCTTAAGAGTATGCCTACACAAATGGTTTGTTGAAGAAAATACCCGCACCACATGGGGATATTGTAGGCTGTTGTTTTGTCTACTCAACCATGGTCTCAGTTTTTCCAAAGAGACACTGAAGAAGAATTTATGGACCTGCCAAAACGGTGGTTTAGGGAAATTAGACCAAGCCTAGGAGAAGATAAAAAATTGTCCAAGTATGAATTATTGGTAAAATATGCCTAACAGGCCTTAGGGAAATTCCCACCACAGCTCATGGGTTGATGATAACAATATTATGAGAGTGTAGATCTCTAGAAACTTGTATGGTGCATCCAACCATATAATTATCCTGACCAAAAAGTCTTTCAGGAAGAAGATATCAATCTTGGCAAAAGTGCCTCTCAGCCATATTTGCTTTGCTCCAGAAAAACGCCCGCTTAGGAGAGAGAAACAAGCTACAGAAGATGAAAGTGTTTTTTTTGGACACACCTTGTTAAACTATACCCATTGGGAATCTCACTTGCCAAGTTTGAAGGAAACATGAAATAGCCTTGGTAACCTAGGGTTTGAAGAGAACTGGTTAAGTCTTAGACAAAGTGTTTGAGAGACCACTTGGAGATGCTCGCAAGGGGGTGTTCCATTGATGATAAAAATCATCAGATGATATGGTCCTATTCATTGTTGAAATGGATATCTTGACATGCTCTTGGTTTTTCTTATGGTGACTAGATAAGGAAAATATCAACCTCGCAAAATAGAAGAAAAATCTTATTTTGCACACTAAAGATAGAAAAAATGGTTAAGTGTTGTAAAGGGGCTAAGTGATGCCCGCATTAAGGTTGATGCCCGCACTAAGGATGATGCACGCATGGCATGGCATGGAATAGATGACTATGTGGCATGAAGTTGAAATCATTGTTGCATTATAACATCGTTCTGGAGAAATACGTAAAATTAGTGAAAATCAGGAAATTGGCCCAAGTGTGGGAATATTGGTCCAAGTAGCCTTAAGAGGATGCCCGCCACAAATGGTTTGTTGAAGAAAATACCCGCACCACATGGGGATATTGTAGGTTTCTATTTTTTTTACTCAACCATGGTCTTAGTTTGTCCAAAGAGACGCTGAAGAAGAATTTATGGACTTGCCAAAACTGTGGTTTAGGGAAATTAGACCAAACCTAGGAGAAGATAAAAAAAAATTCCAAGTATGAATTATTGGTAAAATATGCCTAATAGGCCTTAGGGAAATGCCTGCCATAGCTCATGGATTGATGATAAAAATATTATGAGAGTGTAGATCTCTAGAAACTTGTATGGTGCATCCAAGCATATAATTATCCTGACCAAAAAGTCTTTTAGGAAGAAGATATCAATCGGCCAAAAGTGCCTCTCAGCCATATTTTCACAGCTCCAGAAGAAATGCCCAGCCTAGGAGAGAGAAAGAAGCTATAGAATATGAAAGTGGTTTTTCTGGACTCACCTTGTTGAACTATACCCATTGGGAATATCACTTGCCAAATTTGAAGGAAACATGAAATTTTCTTGGTGACATAGGGTTTGAAGAGAACTGCTCAAGTGTTAGACAAAAAGTTTGAGAGACCACTTCAAAATGACTGAAAGGGGGTGTTCCTTTGATGATAAAATTCATCAGATGATATGGTCACGTTCATTGTTGAAATGGATATCTATCCATGCTCTTGGTTCTTCTTATGGTGGCCAGAGAAGGAAAATATCAACTTGTGAAAATAGAAGAAAAATGTTAATTTGCATACTAAAGAAACAGAAAAAATGGCTAAGTGTTTTAAAGGGGATAAGTGATGCTTGCATTAAGGTTGATGCCCACACTAAGGATGATGCATGCATGGCATGGCATGGCATAGACTATGATGTGAAATGAAGTTGAAATCATTGTTGCATTATGGCATCGTTCTGGAGAATTACGACAAATTAGTTAAAATCAGGAAATTGCTAAGTTTGGGAATATTGGTCCAAGTAGCCTCGAAAATGTGGTTTAGGGAAATTAGACCGAGCCTAAGAAAAGATAAAAAAATTGTCTAATTATGGAATTATTGGTAAAATCTGCATAACTGACCTTAGGGAAATGCCCGCCACAACTCATAGGATGATGATAAAAGTATTCTGAGAGTGTGGATCTCTAGAGTGTTGTATGGTGAATCCAACCATATCTAGAATGCTATAATAAGAGGTTTTTCAGACAGTTTGAAGACAGTATAAAAACATCTTCACAATAACCCACATGCTAGGAAATGTATATTATCGTTTCAAACTTACAAATTTCATATATAATGAAAAAAAAATTGAAAAGAAAAACCAATTATAACAAAACAATAATATGCCAGACATAATTGAATGGAACAAATACATAATTCATATGCATTAAATAGTAGAATTCACCATATAGATTACACCTAACAGTATTAAATTTTATTAATAAATGTAAATATATCTAGCTTCAACCCCATGGTGTCATTCTCAACTTATGACAATTGTACGGACTGTGGCGTGTATTTTCCTAAGCCCGGTTTTGAATATTTACACACTATTTTTTACGTAACTACTTAGAATTTCAGTCATTAATTTTGAATTTGTCCAAGATACATGCAATTTTAGTCATTCATGTTCAGGTTGATTGCTATGCATTCCTATCTTTCATTTTTATGCTTATGGCTTGCATTTTACACCAAGTGTCCATAACAGTAAAACAAGGTTAAAATTGCACCTTTCATAGGTCTACTATGAGCATACGAGGTTAGGTTATATAAAATTAACACAAGGATAGTCTTCTAAATATATCTAGCCATCCAATTTCCAAAACCATTTACTATAAACATTTAATAGGAGGGGTTGGCTTGCATTTCTATTAATGTAGGTGGATACTTCATATATACGAGACAACCATGTAGTGTTTTTGCACAACATGCACTTTCTGAACCAAAATTGAAAAAAAAATGTATAATAATGTGGAAAATAGTAAAACATACAATTTCCAACTAAAATCACTCAAAAATACCCAATACTTAGGGCTCGGTGGGCATTTTTGTGATTTGGGTAAAACTGGGTTGAAAACACAAATTTGTCATTTTGTCAATTTAACTCTGGACAAATGAAACATAACGGAAAGAGGCTTTTGTCAAAATTATATATTTCTTCAACCCCGTGGTGTTAGTTTCAATTTATGACAATTCTACGGACTGTGGCATGCATTTTCCTAAGCCCATTTTTGAATGTTTACACACTGTTTTTTACGAAACTTAGAATTTCAGTCATTTTTTTTTAATTTGGCCAAGATACTTGGAATTTTAGTCATTCATGTTCAATTTAACTGCTATGCATTCCTAGCTTGCATTTTACACCAAGTGTCCATAACAATAAAAAAAAAGGTTGAAATTGCACCTTTCATAGGTCAACTATGAGCATACGAGGTTAGGTTATATAAAATTAACACAAGGATAGACTTCTCAATATATCTAGCCATCTAATTTCCAAAAACATTTACTATAAAAATTTAATATGAGGGTTTGGTTTGAGAGGACATAAAAACATGTAGAGAAGAATATTACTCTATTATTATATTACTCACTCTATTACTCTTATTTTTCCAGAATAGTTAGAATGCCAAATTTTTACTCTATTATTTACTCTTACTTTCTTGTTTTCAATAAGTATACTTAACATGCTAGAAAGTTAACTATATTGAAACTGAAAATGTAAGTTGTGTATAGTTGACTTGAAACACATTTGTAATTTTTATTATAGTTTGGAAAAGTCAGAACACATTTGTAATTTTATTATAGTTTGCAAAAGTCAGAACACGGTTGTAAAGTTTTATTATAGTTTGGAAATGTCTGAACACATTTGTAGTTTTTATTTTAGTTTGGAAAAGTCAGCGTGTTGGCATCCTGTGCATGCATTTGCGTGCATCCAGTGTGTGCATCCCCTTCTTCCTTTATGAGTGCACCATCATCCTGCAAAATGGAAACAACACCCTCATCTTCCATGCCGTCAGCTGAAACAGGGGGTTCTAAAGTTGCTGAGAGGTTCACTGTCAGAAAATTCGGAGAGAGCGTTGAGGCATGGAGTGATAGAACCAACTAGCCATAAGGTATGCTAAATGTCCTGGTCAGAGCAGGAGTGCATCGTTTTCTTTTCGTTCAGTTCAAATACAACAATGAAAAGATAGATAATGCCATTTCTAGTTATGATGATGAGTCCAAGGAATTGATTAATTTTGGGAGGAGGGTTTGTCTGTACCCTGATTTGTTGTCAGGTGCAACAAAAATTCCACGTAGGGGTGGAGTAATGTTGACCACCAGGAAAACCATCAAATTAGAAAAGTGTGAGATAACAAACAAAATATGTGGAAAAATAGTTAAGGTTGCCCGGAATGGTTTAAAGATGCAAGATGTTCCACTAGGACTGTACAAAACCTTAATTCAAATTGTGCTTAGGACAATTATGAATCACCACAAGCAAGATATTTTAGGTGATTGTATGGAGTTCATGATTCATTGGGTTGAAGACCTGGCCATAGATGTCCCTCATCTATCGGCAAAAAAAATGCATTTTGCACTGCAGGAGAGAAAAATGAAGAGAGTGAAGTTTAGTTACCCTAGCACACTACAAAAAATTATTAACTTATATCGACCCAAAACTATAGAAGGAAGTAGATTTAAAAATACATACATTAAGAGGCCGAAACTGGACAAATTAACCAGGAAGTTCCTCAACAATCTCCAAAGGACAATGTACAAGTCCCTGAAGAGCCTTTTGAGTACTGTATGGAAGGTTTGGGAAGTGACCCTGAAGAATTTGATGTTGTCTCAATTCTGGCCGGATTACATGAAGCAAGAGAAATAAATGTAAACGAGATGCACGATGTTGAGTTTAATGAACAGGAGGAGCATAGTGATGATGACATTTATGCTCGTGCAGAAATTCCACTTGTTATATATACACCTCCACAGTTCGGAGTTGAGAAAACTTCCTCTCCAAAATCTTTTTTTGATGGTAAAACTGTTTTTAAACTATTGTTCGATAAAATGTTGCATTTCAAAGAAGAAGTTGAATTTCATAGAAAAAACTTTTCCTATTGGTATCTTACCGCAGTATAGAGTGTATAACTCTGTAGGATTAAGCAGATGCAAATTCAGGATCTCTTAAAGGTAGGCGCTATTTTTCAAAAAGAAACAGTTGTCAAATTGCTTTTTTTGAAGCCTTGTTAAAATTTTCACTATTTACAGGTAATTGCAAGGTTAGAAAGAGAACATGTGGATACTATGGAATCTTCTATTAAAAATTTTCAAATGGTGGACCTCTTTAAGGTAGGAGGCATTTTTCAATGCTATGTTTTAATTCTTTTTTCCAAAACAAAAAGTTGCCAAATTCCATTTTTTGAAGCCTCATAAATTTTTTCCCTGTTTACAGGAAATTGAAAGATTACAAGGATCCCTTGTGAAGACTGTGGATAGTTTGAGAAGGATAATAACAGGAAAGGACTCTATTCTTCAGTCTTTGAATAAGGAACTAGAGAAAATTTAGGATGAATTTAGAAAGGAAAATGAGAAATGCAGAGAAGAATATATGGTTTTTCGGAAGAAAGATGAAGAAACCATAAAGAGACTAGAAGATGAGATGAAACATCGACCGGAGGTGTTGGACATTCCCCCTCTAAGGACTGTTATCGGCCAAGAAGAAATAGTTACTGCTGAAGTCAGTAAGTTTAACAGAATAATTGAAATAATGAAGGATGACTTTAAGAACAGCCTTGTTGAAGCGTACAATAAACATCAACTTGAGATAAATGAATACATTAAAAAAGAGGAAAACATGAAAAACATAATTGCTAAGAAAGATGAAGAGTTGAAAGGGAAAATAGTTGAACTTGAAAATATTACTGCAGAACTACATACTAGAGGAGTTGAAAAGTTAAAAGAATGAAATGTAAGAAGGAGCTGCGTTGGGGAGTTGAAGATCTTGACGTTTCGAACCCTACTCTGGGATCATCATCAGGAGACACTTGAAGCTTATGATGATGATCCCAGAGTAGGGTTCGAAACGTCGAGATCTTCAACTCCACAATGCAGCTCCTTCTTACATTTCAATCTTAGACTACGTAATGTTTACTTTTAAACAAGTTAAAAGAATCTGAAATTTGTAAGGGACAACATAGGCATCTTATTTTTGGTGAAATTTATGATATGTCGGCACACCAACAAGATTTAATAAGGTATGATATTTCCTTGCAAAACATATAGAAGGCACTGGAAGTAGCTTTTAATGCAATACAAGCTCATGCACATGTCAAAAATGGGTTAGAAAGCTATCATGCCTTATTAAGAATTCGACAGAAGTCCTTGATGGATGCTAGTACAACAATGAATGCTGGAGCTAATCTATCAGCATGGTCAACCATAAAAGAAACAATGGAAAACAAGCTAGCTGAGAGGGACAATGAGATTAAAGAGCTCAAATTGAAAATACTGGAGGATAGAGAATCACAACATTTGGGATGTAAGTCTGAGATAGAAGATCTAAAATCCCAAATTGCCGCTCTATAGAAGAACAACATGCTTCAGCGAGTAGAAATTCTGTATACTCCAGACAATACATAATTGAGGGCAAAAGAGATGGAGACAGAGACAAAGCAGCTCGGGAAAAATTTGACCCAAGTTCAGTCTGAGTTGAAACCTCCAAATGATCATCTTCAACAAAAGGAAAAGGAACACGAAGAGAAAAAATAAGAATAATGTGGAATTGATGAAGAAGTACATCCAAGATAACGATAGATTGAGAGAAAGTTTGCACAAATGTGCAAAAAAAGTGAAAGAATTGGAATGAAAATCAGAACATGCACCTGCTACAGCTTCTAAAGAGCCATAAGCTTCTAGACAATCTAAGAGACTAGAATGTACAAATTTATCTTCTCTAGAAAAGGAGGACTTGTAGCCTAAACCTCCAAAGTAGCCTAGAACTATGGAATAACATTATTTATATGTTTTGTGTATGTAAATACATTTCAAGTTTTAATACATAAATTTACATATGTGTGTGTGTGTATTTCTCGACAATATTGTATATGTTTTTGATGCATTTAATGTGAATGGTAATTTTGAATTTAACTTTTCAATAAGTGTACATAACAGGCCAGAAAGTTAACAATATCAAAATTGAAAACTTAACTTGTGTACTGTAGGAATATATATTTTAATTTGTAAGAAATTAAAAGAGTGATAGTGATTAGTGGATATGAGATGTCAGTAGATTTGGTGACATTGGTAGATCCTAGACATTTTCTTGGAACTATTGATATTATAGGGATATTATGGAGATGATGGATTGAGAACTCTTGAGTTCTTCATGAGAATTTTGATGCTATGTATTGCTGTATTTATGCAAGTTTCTTTATCTAATGAAACTGAAATTCGAATTTTGGAACAATGTCATACAATTCTACTCATGCAACCAAATTTCAGCGAATAACCCAAAGCTGTAATGCCTATAGAAATGGCCTAAAAAAGACAGAAATTTACAAAATATAAGCAAACACAAAAAACACCTATAATTTTATTACTGAAAACAAAAATTAAATATTTAATATGCCTTCCATCATTTGTTACATTTCCAAAATTTGGTATCATAAAGGTTAGCACAATAGAATAAATTTTTAGTACAGCAAGATCACTAGAAATGCTTATTGCAACATAGGTATATATATTGTTTCTGTGCTCAGCTTTCTTCACAGCTTTGCCCTTGCTTCTGGAAGAAACAAGCTTCTGCAGTGGCTTGTCATTCAAGTACTCCTCACCACCTTAGAAAAGGTTGGCGGACGGGGTGAATGAAAGCTATGATGAAGACCTTGGGCCTTTGATGCTCACTAGTATGAATATTCGCTCCCATAGAAAATAGTTGCATCTCTCAAAGTGGTGTACGATGTCTTCTCCCCGATGGTTGGTGCTTCCCTAGTGTGAAAAACCAGGGCGATAGATGAGCTTGGAATCAAGCTCACCAACCAAAAAAACACCCAGACTAACAAGCTTCTCGAACCTTACTGCCATTGCAAACATATCAGAATCCTCAGAACCTCTTGGAAAAATGATACCCTGAGTTTGCTTCTACACTAGCTCATCCTATGCACCTTAATGGCTCTGAAAGGTGGTGTTTATATAGGATTGGAAAACTGGACAAGGGGATGACCCGTCAGCATATTTGCATGTTTCATCGTCGAGTAGCCTGGTCGACCATACGCTTCAGGGCATATGGACTGGACGTGTTATGTCCCTTTTGCTCATGTGACGACCCTTTCGCTCCTATGACGACGATACCAGAAACATTCTTTCACTGCGTTTCCTCTACTATGTGTGGTGATCAGATTCGATGTTCCACTTCTTAGATTTTCATGATATCTTTCTGATTTCACATGCCAGCCATACGATGGGTATTTGGTTTTGGGTGAGATGGGGCTGCTGCGGGGATTATTTATCCTATGGGTGTATCACAAATGGAATCAAGGAAATCAATTAACTGTCAAGAAGGAAGATCATACGTGAGGGCATATTCTCCACTTAGATTTTTTTATAGTTTTTTTATGCTGCATAACCCTCGTGTTTCTCCATGCACTCAGTACCGTAGATCTGTTCATCTTTGTGATCTAAGCCCTCGATACACCAAATCTTCATACCCAAAAAGTCAACACTATCAACCTGCACAGCTTGATTTGGGGAGATCAATATCAACCGTCGATCTCTAAACTACCTTCATCGGGACCGCTCAACCTTGAGAACTTTAACATTCTGCTAACCCTTTTTCATTTGAATGAGTGAGCAACTTCTAATCACGGAATGATTCTCACCCGTTGATCTACCCAACATCTTGTTCTGATCATAGATCTTTGCAGCACCTACCACTTTTCGCGGATCGAATTCGTAACTTTCTCTACGCTAGTTCAATCCACAGAATTGTTTGAGACCGTAGATCTATCTCCGTCTTCATCTAAACCACCCAATTTTCTCTCTTATTAACCCTTTTTCGCGATTTGAAAAAGTCTCTCCCTCCGAGCAGGTTCACCATGCAACATGATTTAGGGTCGTTGATCTCACCTTGTGCCAATCTCGACCCTCCAACATTACACCCATTTAACAGACTCCACAATCTCAAAAATAAATCCTTCCTCACATCTCCGCTCCACGGAATCGCTTTCCATCGTTGATCTTCACCATCCTGAATCTGAACCGTTGAAGTTTAACACACTTTATGCTTATTTCGCTGCTGCATGTTTCAATATACATAAAGACCTATCACCGTAGATCAAAACCCACTCTCCACCCGGCGGCTCCATGGTGGAAAAACTTGCTAACCAATTAACCTGAAAGGCGCTCCTAGAAAATTCCTCAAATAAGATCATTTTCAAACCTTTGAGAAGGAGACAGAGATGAACATAAATCAACATTCAATGATGATGATGATGGTGGTGGTGGTGGTGGTGATGAAGATGATGATGAGGGCGATGATGAAAATGATCATGATGATGACAATGCTGATTAGGAAGAGGGAGATGATGACTACGATGATGATGATGATGATGATGATGATGATCACAATGACAATGACGACAATGATGATGATGACAACGATGACAATGACGACGACAACGACGACGATGACGATGATGATGATGATGATGATGACGATGATGATGATGACAACGACGATGATGATGATGCTTAGGATGAGGATGATAATGACGAAAAAGATGATCATGATGATGAGGATGAGGATAAGGATGAGGATGATGATGACGACGACGATCATGATGATGAGGATGAGGATGAGCATGACGAGGATGATAATGATGATGATGATGATGATGAAGATGTTGATGATGATGATGATGATGATGGTGATGATGAAGATGATGATGATGTTGATGGTGGTGATGAAGATGATGATGAGGGAAATGATGAAAATGATGATGATGACAATGATGAATATGTTGATTAGGAAGAGGAAGATGATGATGATGATGCTGACAATGACGATGATGCTGATGAAGATGATGATGATTATCAATGATGGTGGTCGTGATGACGACGGCAACAATGATGATGATGATGATGAGGGTGAGGATGAGGATGAAGATGAGGAGGATGAGGATGATGAGGATGATGAGGATGACTAGGATGAGGATGATGAAGATGATGATCATGATTATCATGATTATCATGATGATGATTAGGATGAGGATGATGATAATGATGATGATGATGATGATGATGATGATGATGAATTTGAAGATGATCATGATGGTGATGGTGATGAAGATGAATATGCTAATGAAGATGATGATGAAGATGTGATGACAAGATATTTAACTTGGTCTTCACTAAATTGTTCTAAGCTTCGCCAACACTATAATAGAATGGTTATGAGTGATTATTCACTCCTATAAAGGATGCACTTTATGGAACTACCAAACTGCTCAGTTTGGATATTCCTCTTTTAAGACAACGAACTAGGTCCATAAGTCTTGATTCTTCATGTGCACAAATATAAGAACAGGAGGCTTCATAGGGCCCAATAAGTTGTATTTTTTTTACTACTTCATCAAATCATATTGAATTGTTAGATTAGTCCTTGGAATGGGTGTTAGGAGCAATCCTTAATTTTTCACTCAACTGGCTACTCCCCTATCATGTAGATGTCTTCATTCACTTAACTTCCCTAAAATTGCGATGATGAAGATGATGATGATGATGATGATGATGAATATGATGATGATGATGACGAATATGATGATGATGATGAAGATGATGACGATGATAATGAAAATGATAATGATGATGATGATGATGAAGATGATGATAATGATAATGATAATGGAGATGGTGATGAATTGGATGATGATGATGTTGATGATGAATATGACGATGAAGATGAAGATGTTGATGATGATGACAACGAATACAATGATGATGATCAAGACAATGACGGTGATAACGAAGATGTTGATGATGAAGATAATTATTATGACGATGATGATAAGGAAGATGACGATGATGAAGAAGATCACGATGGCGATGATGGCGACGACGACGACGATGATGATGATATTGATGAAGACGACGCATTAGATGATGGTGATGATGATTACAAGGATGATGATGAGGATAATGATGATGATGATCCAAGGGAGGCAATCCAACTGCAGTACAGAGGATAACAAAGGGCCCAATGAATTCTGTAAGCCCATTAACCCTAGCAGCGTAGGAATTTGGGAAAAATACGTCAAATTTCTGAACCAATACGAATTCGGTACAGTCATATGATAATTATAATTTTTTTGCTGTGCTACCATCACTTCTATTATCGGTGGATCTAGTAAGGGTTTTCTATTATTGGAGAGTCTGAGACTCCTCCTTAAATTCGGGGAAAAGACATATGGGTTGAGCACTACAAACCAGTCGTGCTCTTGTATAATTTTCTGAATTATGGTACAATTTGCAAGCTATTGTAATTTTATTCTATTTGATGGTCCGGGACAGTGTGCAGTGTCTTGTAGGAGCTATAATCTGAACTGGTTCAACCGATTCTATCGAAACTTTTAACCTGAGACGTGTTTCTTCCAAGCATTTAATTTTTCTTTAATAATTAGGTTTACCTCGATTATGGCACAAATTACAAGCTTTTGTTATTTTATTCTATTATATGTCTTAAACATTCAATAGAGTACAATCTTGTGTAATATTATTCTATTTAATGGTCTAGAACAGAGTCCTCTATGAGTTATAATTTGAACTGATTCTGTCGAAACTTGAACGTGAGACCTCTTTCTCCTTTAAAGACACATTTAATTTTGCTTTGATTGTCATTTTTACATGGATTATGGCACACTTTTCAAGTTTTTGTGATTTTTTTGTATTATGGGTCTAAAACATTTTATAGAGTGCCATAGGAGCTGCAATTATAATGACTACATACAATTCAACCTAAGACCTATTTCTCCTTTAAAGAAGCATTTATTTTATTTTTAAGCTCACTTTTACCTGAATTACAACACACTTTGCAAGCTTTTCCCATTTACTGGTTTGGATTTTGGAACAATGTATAGTTCCCTTGGACTCATGGGCTATAATTTGAATTGACTCCAGTAAATTGACCCTCATATCTCTTTCTTCGTTAAAGACACATTTGATACAAGTATTATTTTTCAACGACACTTATATCTTTTTGCCTCTGTTTGGCATATACCATGGTAGTTAGGGTGGTCACCTCTGTTTGGCATATACCATGGTAGTTAGGGTGGTCGCCTCTATTTGGCATATCTCAAAGAGTCTGAATATTATCACGAATATTGTAGTATGTGTGTGTCTTGATTAAACCCTCTGCTAGCATTTCTTCCTTAAATTTATGCTGTGTAATTTCAATCACATCATATCTTCCAAAATACTATCATAAAATCCTTCTCAACATATGCAGAATTCCCTTTATAAATTTATGTTTAGTAATTTCCTGTAGCTTACTCTTTTGTTTCACCAAGACTGTACAGGCATACTTTTCTAACTTTTGGCAGACTTATATTTTTCACATCTTGACCATCTTTAAACAAACTGGTGGTATGGCTAGGTATCCACCTCAACTAGGAACAAGACCATGTCACCTTAAAACCTTACTGACAAACACACAGTCTCTAGCAGTCACTTTAAAATGGTATTTCAAACTACGCAATTCAACACTTAGTGAATTTTGTCATGCCCTAGTCATTTTTGTGCCAGGAGGCATTTTGGCATACTCATATCTCACGCATGTGAACACCCAGAGGGAAACTGAGATCATGAGTGGATGCCCAAATCATCAAAGAATGGACCCATAACATCTGGTGAATTTATCAGTTAAAGAGCTGACTCTGGCGTGCATTTCCAAGTGGGATCTCAGCCTCCTGTTTTCAACACTAAGTCAATTTTTTATATTTTTGGATATGCAAGCTAATGTTTTTACCTCTTTTGGCAGGCTGATATTTTTCTCATGTGGTCACCATAGGAAAAACTAAGAACATGGATGGATAGATAGTTCATTCAATAAAACGCCTATACCTTTTGATGAATTTATCATCACTCAAACAGGATTTAGTGGGCTTTTCCAAATGCCTCTTCAACCTTGTGATTTGACACTTAGTCAATTTCTTTAAACCCTATGTCTCAAAGGTGATTTCAAAATTTCATCAAACTTGGAGTATAAGACATCCAATGGATGGAGGACAACCAGATGAATCCATTAAGACCAATTTCATCCTCTGGAACTACATTTTCTCTCCTTGGCGGGCATTTTACTGAAGTATGATGTAAAAGCTTCTTACGACCCTGTTTTGGCAGATCCATAATTTATGCCTCAAGTACTTTCAAGTCAAAGTAAGAACATGGTCAAGTAGACAACACATCCACCTACAGGATTCCCATATGGTGCAGGAATTTCTTTCAACCCACAAATTATGGCGAGCATTCTCCTTGAGCAACTTGTTTAATTTGACCAAAAAGAACTTCTTTTGGGAGGCATGTATCTTCTTTCTCAAAGAGTTGTTCTAAGAACTACTTCCATGGTTGGATATATAATTCAACCAACTATGGGATGACGGGCCTTGGTGGGTATTTTCTCCTTCTTATGAAATATGGTGGGAATTTTCATAACACTACTGCTTTAGGACAATTTTTCACCACTTAGTCTTTTTCCAACTTTAGCATACATGCCTATGACCATCAAAAGTTATTTTGTCATTATTGAACATCTCTAGGATATGTCTGTCCACAATCATCAGTTCACCAAATGTCACCAATTCTCAAGACTACCTATAATTGGTCTAAATTTGGTGACATTTCACAATGTTATCCTATTTAAAAAAAATCAGGCACATAGTTAGAGAAGGAGTACCTTGCATGAGGAAACTTGCATATCAAACCACTGTGGAAGAGGGAGTGTTAGAATAAATTCATCGCGTTTCAGTGGGCAGTCCATGAATGAAGCTATATGAGCACCACTCATTCCAAATTGAATCCCAAACATGATCTATATGAGGGGGAACCCCATACCTCTTTGCATGCATTAACTAGTCAAGTGGCCCAAGAAACACACTTCTATATCCGTGTTGTGAACAAATTCCAAACCAAATCAATCGTGTCTTATACTTAAAAATAATTCAAATATAAATAACTCTAAAAGAAATTACACCTTTGAGAGAAAAATAGATTTTGGTAAAGTTTTTGGGAAAAAAAACTTTTGATATTAAAACATTACAAGTAAAAATATTTGTACGCTAAATTATATCCGCTTGGTAGCTTATATTCTTGTTTTATCGAGTGTAGGTACTACCAAATAGGTATCGGTGAGATCTATCTACCTTGAGTGATGGTGAAGTTATACTAGGAGAGGTTGAAAGTTATACGTGTTGTACTAGATCTACCAGCTCTATATCAACTAGATCTGAAAAGGTAAGGAAAAGATTTCGTAGACGCATGCAATATTTTATTGCCAGTGGAGGGTCATGTAATTATGATGCTGAGAGAATAGGTGACATTGAGTTTCCCTTGAGTTATAGAAATCTAGTGCAATGATGGGTACCTAATAAGCTACCTCAAATGGACACGGATTTCTTCATCAATGGGAGGATGTATCACATTGCTCCTTTGTCCTTACATGGATTGGAACTATTTTACATGGATGGCATAAAGGTCGGCTATGGCACTGTAACTGAATTGATGGAGTATGTCGAACCATTATACAAATACAATAACTGGTTGATCTTGGTCCAACATACTCGAAGCATGAGGAGATACAGAGTTGCCGCAAATTATATACAACTAGCATAATGCAATAAAAACAAAGGGGCAACTATGTATATTATTGGGAGACCAAAAGGGTCCGGAAACATTGCTGGCTTTGTAAATAGTACATGGCCAGTGACAACAACTAAGCAACCGAATTGCGAATTTGAGGGACGGGAAGAACATCATATATTTGTATGTGCAACAAAAACAATACTTCCAGGTGAAGAGTTGTTGACTGATTACAACTTAAATCGAATATATGTGGCTTCCATGGTCTAGGATAACCATGGAAGGTCACACACTATGCCTCATCAGGTAAATGCTAAATATAGTAACTAAACATGACTACAATAACTAAATGTTTCGTTTTTTTGTTAACATTCCATTTCCACCATTGACATTCACTTTTTCGTGCATATTATGAATATTTCCATGTGATAACATTCTTATTACACTGTTATGCTTATCTCATTTTTTTTATGTTACAATTATTGACTCAACTTTTATTGATTTATTTATTTTGTTAGGGTTGCAGCAGTGGAAAGCCACATGCTGCTTCCACAGTCTAGGGTGACCGTGGAAGGTCACAATATATGCCTCGTGAGGTAAATGTTAAATATAGTAAATAAATATGACATCAATAACAAAATGTTTTGATTTTTTCAGTTAACATTCTATTTTCACTGTTACCATTCGCTTTTGTCATGCTTATTGTGAATATTTCCATATGATAACATGCTTATTACATTTTGGCAGGGGTCTGCTCATCCCCATGGAGCAGAACATGTATCGCCTCCTTCAGAGGTAAAAGTAAATATTATTGCAGTATCTCATTTTTGTTTATGTTACAATTATTGACTCAACTAAATATGACTACAATAACTAGAAACTCCAACCCCAGAAGATTTCCATGTGACAACATACTTATTACATTGTGGCAAGGGTCTTCCCATGGTCATCATGCAACAGAACACATGTCCTCTATTTCCATGGTCCAGGGTGACCATGAAAGGTCACACTATGTGCCCCATTAGGTAAGTGTTAAATATAATAACTAAATGTTGAGATTTTTTATGTTAACATGCAGTTTCCACTGTTACCATTCACTTTTTTTTCATACTTATTGTGAATATTACCATATGATAACATGCTTATTACACTGTGGCAGGGGTCTGCTCATCACCATGGAGCAGAACATGTATCTTCTCCATAAGAAGTAAAAGTAAATATTATTGCAATATCTCATTTTTGTTGATGTTACAATTATTGACTCAACTAAATATAGTAACTAAATATGACTACAATAACTAGAAATTCCAACCCCAAAAGATTTCCATGTGACAACATGCTTATTACAATGTGGCAGGGGTCTCATGCCCATGTTCGCATGGAACAAAACGTGTGTCCTCTACTTCTGAGGTAAAAATAAAATTATTGCAATATCTCATTTTTTTATTATGTTACAATTATTTTCATAACGTTTGTTTATTGATTTATTGTGTTAGGGTGGCGCCAGTGGAAAGGCACCTACTGCTTCCATGGTCCAGGGTGACAGTGGAAGGTCACGCTCTGTGCCCCGTCAAGTAAGTGTTAAATATAATAACTAAATGTTTCGATTTTTTCTATTAGCATTCGATTTCCACTATTGACATTCACATTTTTCTGTGCTTATGGTGAATTATTGATTGATTTATCGTGTCAGGGTGGGGACCATGGAAAGGCACCTGCTGCTTCCATGCTCCAGGGTGACTGTGGACAATCACCCACTAGAAGTAGATCAGTATGGGATGACTGTGGAAAGTCACCGTCCACAACACCGCATCAGGTAAGTGTTAGTTCTTAATAGTAACTAAATTTCATTACAATAACAATGTTTGAATGATGTTAACAATGATTTTCTTAATTTTATTGTTTGATGAATTTAGTCCAGTGCACTTCATCTAGGTGATGAGGAGCTTGAGGATGAAATTTACTATTCCATAGACCCTATGAATACTATAAAGAAGGCCCTGAAAAAGGAAAACACGGAGATGATCTCCTTGGCTTGCATAAGGCCCATGACACAGGAGATCAGGGCAAGGATTCAAGAGTTGAAAGAACAAATAAAATCTTATGGGGTAAGTGGCATCTTCACATATTTTTTTAAGTTATGACATGATTTCATATCTAATATTATGTTTTCTATTTTTCCAACTAATCTGATAAAGTAAAGTTTTTCGTTTGTAGGAGTTTTTACAACCCGTGATTAGAGAAATTGTCCAGACAGGTATAGGTAGCAGTCATGCACCAATGCAGCAACAACGCCGACAAAGCAATGTACCAATGAGTATTTTTAACACTCCTCCGGTTGGCCTCGAATCCATTGATGGGGGTACCGATTTTGATCAGCATGACATGCCAGAGCATGATGAGATGGAGCCTAGGAATCCACATGACTCCGGAGATGAACCTACTATAGATGACCAGGAAAATTTTACTGGAGCAGCACCAGTTAAAAGTTACTGGAGCAGCACGAGTTAAAAGCACCAAATCACTAGATCTAACCTTTCTGGTGGATGACGCTTGTGTTCTGATCAAGATTCAAAAGATTGTAGGTATTTATTAATTAATTTATTCATTTTAATCATGAAATTGAAATGGACATACACTAAAATGATTGTAAATTAATGGATTACACGTTTCTGCAGGAAACAATGTTTTCTACAGGAATTTGAATGCCAAAGCTTTGGAGTTGTTTGGCCCCACCATTCATACGCGGTGGAATAGCAAAGATAGTACAAATAGAGATGTATTGATAGACCACATGGTAAACTTGTTCGGTAATACATTCAACAAGAAAGTGGTTGCAAAGTTAGCCGACAAGAATTTAAAATATACCAGGGCCCAATATAGGGATAAATTGCAACTTGACCTCAAGCATGAGCATCCTCCCATGGTTCTGGAGAAAGAGTGGAAGGCACTCATAGACGATGCAAAGGAGAACTTGCTAAAAAGACAAGGAAAACAACCATGGTCTGGAAAAGCAAGGTACAACACATATCATCTTTTTAGTGAAATATGCTCATTTATTTTTTTCTTTTTTTGTTTTAAGCAAGAATTCTAATATCTAACGTTTTTCAAAATTTTCATATATAGGCTAATTGACACCTCCAAAGAAACCAAGGATAGAGTGGAAAAGCATGGGAAACATAAACTGGGCCAGGGTGGCTATAGAAAACTAAGAGCCCGACTTGTAATAATTTAATGATTAACTATGGGGAATATTTATTTCAAAGTAGTGAACAAATATTTGTTTTTGAGAGAGGGAATTTTATATGTGTTATGCATTGCAGGGAGATACATTCCAAGATGCTGCCATCGAGGAAGACCTAAAGCTTGGTTTCAAGTATGGTTTTAAAAGTGTCATTCAATATCGGAAAAGCTTGGGGCAGACTCCAATCTCTTCAATGACGCAGATGCAGGTAAATAAAATGAATAAGGACATCATTGCAGTATACTATTAAAGTCTATTCAATTTTTATTATATCACCCATAACTAGATATTTATTTTTTATTTTAAGCAACAATGCAACCGCAACACTGAATCCAGCGGTACTCCGCATGTAGCAGCTGATGTTGGGGTGTGCATGTCCCATGATAGTGGGGAGTAGAGTGGCCATTGTGGCATGTGTGCTTTGGAAATAGAAATATCTACTGTGATTATAGATATTTATTTCCTGACGTATACTTTTAAATTTTCTTCTTTCGATCGAAGACCATGAAGCTTAGGAGGGTGAAACGCAAGAGGAATTAGCAAGTAGAGAAACCATTAACACTCCAGCTGTCACATCATACACAGACAGGTAAAGAGAAATATTGTAATTTTAATCAAAATGATGAACTATTAATTTCAATAATATTTCAACATATCGATATGCCAATTTTTGTTGTTGTAGCTCGTTCCCCTTTAGAACTACCTCCACGCCCTATTCAATGACATACAAGAAGCATGATATATGAGGGCATGGAAACACAAACACTAGCAGGACATGGCTTTGTAGATAATCCACCAAATGATGATGATAATATCCCAATTATCGTCAGTTATTTCAATGCAAAAAAACAAAAATCAAAGAAAAAGTAGATGTATAAATTGATGACTTGTATTTGGATGTATATCAATGTTGTTAGTCTAAAACAATGTTTATATCAATTACCTCATTATGCTTCAATGTTTTTATGTTTATATGTTTTGATGACTAGCCTAGTTATGCATGAATGTTCAATTTTTTTCTATGTAAACAACATCAGTTATTGGGTATGGAGAATTGAGAGCAATGTGAGGGAGGAGAGGGGCCTTATGAGCTTCCACCTTCACGTGGTTGGCCCTATTTAGTAGGGAATATAAAATTGTTCTCGAAACAGAGAAGAGCTCAATAAGGTATAAATACTCTTTTATTACTATGTATTAAAGATGTTTGTAAATTTTTAAATGCATGTCTATTTCTTTAAAAAAACATTAATAAATTTGACATTTCACGGTTCATTGATTTCTACAGGACTTTGTAGTAGGATTTAAATGATTGTTTGTTTGCTTATATATTATTTACTCATATAAAAATTCTGTCTTTGATGATTTATGCAAGCCTTGGTGATGGAAATGCGTCTCGTGGACAACTCTTATCAAGTTGTATGGGCGAATGGATTTGGCGAAAGGACAATGATAAGGTAAGGGTTTTGACTTGTTCTTTATCCTTAATGTGTTTGTCTTTATCCTTAAATTCTATTTCATTCTATTCAGATACAAGAGATACAACCAATAGTAAATAACTACTTTTAGACTATCATCCAAACTAGGAGACAACCTTCTACATAAAACACAAATGCTTCTTAGCAACGTAGAAAAATAGAAGAAAAATCATGCAGAAGAAATTAGGCTTTTTTCCGCCCATCTTCCTATAATTTCGGCATGATGAAACCCTAGGTTAAGAAATTTTAATTTTTCAAACCCTAATTGTTCATCTATCTTTCAAAACTAAATTTTCTGATTTGTATACTTGTAAATATTATTCTTAAGTTATTTTTGTTTCTCTTAGGTTTTAGACTTAATTTTTATGTGTTTTTGTAACTTTTATTTTATCAAAAAAGAAAGCCCTAAAAAGGAATTTATGTGTAAAACCCTAAAAACGAAGACCTACTGCTCCCATAATCCAAGCCCTCTCATTTATCAAACACAGGTCTGCAATATGTATTGCAGACCTCGTATGCCCTAGCTGGCTTCTCTGCACACTCAAAACAGAAAACAAGTTAGTATTTCAAACTATTTAAATGGTGGTGTATTTTGTATAAATATATCTTATTGATTTTATTAGTTTTCTGCCCTATTCACATTAGTTTTCTGGGTAAATGTATGTAACATCCCCGACCCTCCGACTAACGAAGAGGACGCTACCATGCCATTAACCATCCAGGAAAACTGCTCCATGAACATGAAGATATATAAAACCAAAATGCTTGAACATAAAACATGCTAAGATGCATAATCATTCACATACACAGCAGAAACAAACATACATTCATTCATTCAAACATGTTCATTATAATTCATTAACAGTAAACCCGATTACAGTTGACCTACTTGACTCCAACGCTGATCTACATCTCACGCTTAAAACTATTACTTGACTAAGGTTCAGCTATTCAGAACAACATGCAATTTGATCCACCTCCGTAGTTGGACTATATTCAATATGAAGTATATAATGCTTGTTTGATAGCATGTTGATTAACCATTGTAATTGTTGTACGAATCAACATGCATACGCCTTCAATGCTGTCTCATGCACTCATAAATCTACTGTGACTTTTTGTCCTAACCATTATGCAACTGGACCCTGTCTTGTCCATTAATTGTCATGTTTTTCACCACTATTTGGATGTTTGCAAAATCGTTTTATCGTTGCACTTCTTGTGACTGTGTTTAACTGTTAACCTATATTTTAACATGTTAAACCATAATTATCATATCTCGAAAGATTGGCCTAATTTCACATTTCGGTGAACATACCATCCACGTGTCTTATACCTAACAACTACTGCTATTGTTTGCACTTCATGTATTGGCCAAAGTTTAAGCACACCTGAAAGAAAGAAAACAAATGTGGATTAACAAACTAGCTTTATTAACTGCCAATCTGGAAATACAATAAGCAATCTCTGAGATTTCATCTCTTTTCAATGAGACTATAACATTATTTTATAGGATTCCATTGACTTAGGTCAATGTGACCTAGGTATGAATGCATGTGCATTGCATCAAGACAACTTGTTTAGTTACTATATTATGGAAACCATTCCCCTATTGTTGTTTAAATCTAATTATGCATGGATCTAAAGCCAAATTGTAAGAGTCACCCTCCCTTTTAGTAGTTGTATTTTCCTATTTGAATGAGACTTCATTAATTCCTACTTAACTGCTAAGTATGCCATGTTGAGATTGTTGATTTTTGCAGCAAATTGCCTGCTCTTCTCTAAGAACAATAATATGCAGCAGTGCTTAATAGTTTCCTTTAGTAGATGCACCCTAGTTGACTGTTGTTGATACACAACACGTAACCTCTCCTCTAACTGTGCCTTTGTATGTAAGATAATTCCATATAACCAGAACACAAATCTGATATTTTTTAAGGAATAGAACAGAAGTTTAAGTTGCACCTTCTTGCATGCATAACAATTTCAGATCATCACCCCAAGGTGCACCTTGCTTCTATGAGTGTGTAACAACTACTTGAGGCATAACAAGTGCACTTTCCTATTGTGAATGTCAACCTCAAGATAAACCAGCCTTCATTTATTGTTCCCTAAACTAGCACACCAGTTCTCCTTGGCTACATCCCTTTGCATGGAGAACTTAAAATAACAACCAAAGGTGCAACCTCTCAAGAATAGCAACTAACCGCCAGACAGAACCAATGATGCATTTTTCCTTATCACATGTATGTGTTGTTAATACCTAGTTCAAATTGAGTCTAATATAATGTTGAAGTCCATGTTGAGTTAACTAATTTGTTTGTGCGCATTTAACTAAAGTTTTATTATTTTATTTGAAGTGGAATAGCACATGTGGTTACTAAGCAAGTGTGCCTTTTCTAACCTGTAGAGATATGCTTGTATGTTTCTCCTTTGTTGGACTCCAATTTCAGTGACCCCGAGTTAGATCTTCCCCCCACCCTAGAGTTCTGTAATAAAAAGTATCAGAGGGACATAATAAAAAATGATGTAACATACAAACTGATTGAGAATTGATTTAAATAAATGGAATCAGAGAAATTAGATCAGTTATTTCTGTAACATATCTTACCATCAATTCTGCGGGAAAAACATAGCATACACAAATTCTAGTGATCTTCCTCAATGCTCCTGCGGTCATTACATAACCTCTGAGGGCTTATTCCGAGTCATGGCGGGCATTTTCCTGAAACAGTGCAAATCTGACTAGGAAGCACTTTTGACAATTTAATATTTACTTCCTCAGCTTCTTCCAAGACAAAATGGAGACATGGTTAGATAGAAAAAATACCATGCTATAGTTTGATCATCTTGTGTGGGAATTTCCTTCCACATACAATTTATGGCGGGCATTTAAAAATGGCTTTTCATCACTGTTTTTCAACACAGTTTTGACAAACTCTGGTTTTTTACTGTGCCAGGAGGCGTTTTGGCAAGATGATATCTTTTTTCTCAAAGACTCTTTGAGAGATATTAATCCATGGATGGATGAAACATAAAACATAATAAATCCCCATGTCTTCAAAACAATTTAATATTTCTCCTACAGGAAATGGCGGGCATTTTTCTGGAGCCATTTTTTCTTATTTTCATACAAAAAGACAGTAAAACTGGTTTTAACCCTGTTTTGGAAATTATGTATTTTTCTCCTCAGACATTTTTAAAACAATATGAAACTATGGTCATGTGAAACTATCATCCAGATTCAACATTATTCTTTAATTTTATTTTTATCACCTTCCTAGAGAAAATGGCGGGCATTTCCCTGAGGCACTTTATGCAGTTTTTGATAGTATAAAAATAGTGCAAAACAGCCTGAAACCTTGTTTTTGCAGGCCTATAACGTTTTCCTCAAACATGATCAATGAAAAATGAGACCATTTTTAGGTATAAAACTAAAAACACTTCGGGATGACCATAAGGGGAGGGCATTTTCATTCTCCTACAAATTATGGTGGGCATTTCTATATGGCAGTTTTTACTAAATTTCCTATACTTGGTCATTTTCCAGTTTTGCACAAAATTGTCATAACTTACCATAATGATGTCAAATTGCAACCATGACTCCCTGATGACCCCAAGACACCATCACAAGTGTTTCAAGACTCATCACACATGCCACATCATCACATATGCCATGTCATTTCTTTCTTTCACTTCCTTTGACTTTCTTTGACTTTTACTGAGTTTTGCCCTGCCATAATGTCTTGGTTAGTCCTTGGTCATTGCGGAACTCTTCTTGACATCAATGACAACTCTTGCCAACCTATATTTCCAACATCATATAGGTTTTAATTGTTTGATTACTTCTTTTAATCTTTTATGTTCCTATGTGGAATTTTATTGGTAGCATAGAGAATCTTATTCAAATTTCACCTGTTATAGATGGTGTTGCACCAAGAGCTAAGATGAACCAGCAGCGTTCCCATCGTTTCAGGGCAGCCAAAGATGCAGCTGATTTGGTGAGTGTTAGGAAAAATGGTAATAATATTCAAAAGAGAAGATGTTTATAAGCACAGCAAAACATACTTTCAAGTCGAGAATGAGGTTTAATGTTTTTGCATGCACTTGTCAGGGGGCTGAAGAGGAAAGATTAAGAAAACAGTTGACGAAGAAGGTAGGGTTTTAGCTCCTAAAGTGAAGTCTGAAGTAGGTGACTCAAATATAATTACTTATGGGACGGAATTTATGGCGACATTTTCAATTTCTCTTCAATATTACATACACATGAAATTAAACTATGATCCTGGCTGGCGAAATATCAAGGTATGCCCTGATGACATTTTTGCTGCTGCACCATATCAGCATGAAAATAGAAATTTAAAAAAAAACTATCTGCTAATGCTTTTCTTGCCTTCTATTCCAGATATATGCTCTTTTTTGTTGGATTATGTTTTGGTCTCTCCTTTTTATCCTTCTTGTTACATGTATTTCAATTGTGTTTTATTGCAATTTTGAAGGTCATTCTCTCTTATGCAAGTGTTCCGGTGAAGGCGAGCACAAAATCATGACGTTTATTCGCCTGCAAAGAAATCTTGTAGGCTTTCATCCCAATACAAGACATTGCTTATATGGGCTAGTAAGTGCTTCATTGTTCACGGAAAAGGAAATTACAATCACTACTGATATTCAAATATTGATGTTGGTAAATGCCTTTGTCCCAATGGCTGCATGATGCTGATCTAATCATGTTAGCATTGTCTACTCATGAGGTGCACTTCTCAATTTTGAGAGAGGTTAGTGCTCCTGATTTATAGAGAACAGAGTGTAATAGAACTATTGGTATTCTTCACAGTTGTGTAGTAGTTCAATCTCATGATTATTTGCTTAGAATCAAGATCAAGGTCCTTATTTTCATTTGATATGGGTCATGATGCATTGACATGCACAAGCAGCCACTAGGTTTTGCTTTTAAGGATTTAATGAGTACATTTTTATCGCTATCTGATTTTTTTTATTGCACTTTTGTGCATTACATATTGTAACATCCACCCATTCTCTTAGATCACGTTGCCTTGAAGTGGCAATGGTTCATACATTGTCAAACTCTTAGAAATAATTATTGCATCTTTGTATTGGGAAGAGATTCTGGTAGTCCTATCTTCAAACTCATGGGGAGTACTTTCAAATTTATATCACTCTTATTGATCTCTAGATATGTTTTATATGTTGTTGATTTTCACCAAACCCAATAAACGTCTGAACGTTAACCCAATAAACTCTTGAACTGTTATACTCATCTATGTTCAAATTTAAATACTTAACCCCATTTCTAGGCTTTACTCTTGAGTGTTACCGAGAGACAAATACCAAAAACCATTGAGGGGAGGATTTATGCTTAGAAATGCTACACATGCACCATATCCAAGCATGGTCAGTGACAAAATCATCCCCACAAAAGTAGAGACTCTTTTAACAGTTTGTCCTTTATGAAAAACAGAAATTAACGCTCATCCTTTGTTCAAGATGAAATTTTTAAATTGCCTGATAGGTTTGTATGACTGAAATGCATTCAGATCGCGTTGTCATCTCTTTTACTATATTCTTTGAAAATAGTGAGAGGAATATGATAACATTGCCTCTTTCCTTATATGTGTAATTGTGCAGATTGTGGTTACACCTGGACAACAAGACAAATGCTTCCTTTGTGGTCAGGTTGGTCATTTTGCAAATGCATGTGAAGGACATCCAAAGAGAAAGCAAGGAGATTTTGATGAGAAAGGTGGTGAACTTAATGTTAATCCTAAAAAGCCTTATCAGGTAAGTCAGATATAGGTATAATTTTTGATGTTAGGATTTTGGTTATGCATGCTTGGAGGTTTTTTCTTTTTGTTAATGTTGTGTGGTTGCATTAATACTAATAACGGTCCCATTTAGGTTATGATAATTAAAGCAAGTTTCAAGATTATTATAGATCATGTGGATGTTTTACTATTATTTTTACATCTAACTTGTTTCTGATATCTCAAATATTTGGCAGTTCGTCAACATCTGGGTTTTACGTGAATATTTAGAGTATGATATGAAGATTCCAAAACCTCCAATGGAGATTGATTTTGAACGGGTTGTGGATGATTTTGTCTTCATATGTTTCTTTGTTGGTAATGATTTCCTTCCACACATGCCTACATTGGAAATTCGTGAGGTTTGTATGTAGAGATGTTACACCTCCTATATTCTATTTGAATTCCTTAAATAGTCGCTGAATAAATATTATCTAAATTTACATTCTATTCTGAAATTCATTTTAGCTGAAACGCTTGGAATATTTTTATGTCCAAGCTGATTGTTGTTCTAACTTCTAAGCATGATTATCTCTAGTGTGTAGACAGTTTATTATATATCTATTTTTACAGCTCACATTCTCTGTTTTGGTTCTGTGACAATAATCTCCTGGAAGATAATTTGTTGGTGGTTGTTTTCTATTTTATAGGGTGCAATTAATTTGCTCATGGCTGTATACAAGAAAGAATTCAATGCAATGGGTGGCTATTTGATAGATGTAGGCGAGGTATTATGACATTGATTGCATTTATTATATAATTTATTGGCAAATATTATGTTGACCGAAGGACTTCACTATATGTTACTAGATATTGTGATATTTTCGCTTTGGTCTTCTAAATCTTGCAATCTGAAGTTGTGTGGCCTTTGAAATTTTAATTATCACTTGAATCACAAGATCACATGTCCCCAGATTGATGGAAATGATACCAAGTTCATCTTGACCAGCTTTATCCAATTGCTGGCATTAAAGTTGTATAATGTTTTCTCTTTCTGAAATTTCAAATGCACATGGAATTTTATAAAGGCTATAGGATGTCTCCTGTGTCTGAAATTACTGAACATTGAATGAAAGGGTGTTAACTGATTTGGATATAGATAGCATTTCCAGCTAAGCTGATATCACACTAAAATGTGGAACATTTTATCATGCAGGTAATATTGGACAGGGTGGAGTATTTTATTCAGGCTATTGGAACATGAGGATAGGATTTTTCAAAAGCGAGCTCATATTCACGAGGTACACATTTAGTTTATGTGAAATTATGAAAACCTTTGTCAGTTGTACGTATTTGGGCCTTATTTTGAAAAAAACGCAGCTATACATTTTTTAACTATTCAATAACCCCTACTGAGGATAGCACCCTTCCATTGGACCAAGATGTGAGCTTAAGAACGTTTTGAATAGGAACTCTATGCCATATGAAAAATGGAAAATGGGTCAATAGCTATTTTTGTAGAGCATTTTATTAGGAAATACATTAAGCCAAGGGAAATACTTTGTTAAAACTCTGGAAATATTAGGAAATACATGTATTTTACATGCTCACACATATTTTACATGTATTTTTATATATGCATATCCAACCATATTGTATCCAATTTTTTCTCATATATGTACATATATCTACCTATATCCTAGTAACTTTAGCTTCTCACTGATAACTAGATGAATTATCATAGTTGACTTCTGTTAAGTATTTGATTACTAGAAATATATTAGGTCAGACTAACCTAAGCTTCTTGTTGGTTTTTCTTAAACTTTACACTCGTTTACTTTATATCCAAATGAGGACATACAATATTCTCTACGGGATGAAATGATTGTTGCTGCATTTGTTTTATGGGAATGACCCATCTCCTGAAGGATACAACCTGGAAAGTTCCCAAAAAATGACAAGAAATGGACACCAACAAACCGTTCCTAGGGAGTTCTTGGAATGGTCAGTATTTTAGAAATGGTACTAGTCTTTTCTCTAAACTTTCTTTTTGATCCCTTTGATCCCTTCATCATAATGAGTACCATTATACACTCGATGTAGTTCAGCCACATTACACTTTTGTACTCGTCATTTTTTATGTTCAGGAAGATATTGTATATTCTCAATGTATGTTATTTCCACTGAAAATTCCTTCCATAATACCTTCGACCCCCACCCCCAAACATATTTAGTGAGTAGTCTATTCCTTCTGCGCCTTACAAATCTTTAAAGACATTGTAATTAAGTTTTGTTATAGCACTCATGCTATTTCCCAGATGCATTTCTGCAGTTAATTCTCAATTCTCATGCTTTTAAATGCTTGAATCGACAATTCACAATTCATTGCAATGATATAAAATCTGTTTCAAGGCACACTCTCTTTTTCACTCTTGTTTCCCCACTCTGTTAGAACTGATCTTATGTAGGTAACTATGTTGGTACATAATTTATAACTTATCTCGTGTGTAATCACATGCAGCTAGGACCAATAGTAGAATTGTCTGTCTACTAGAACAAGGTGCAAGATATTACATGTTTGTAACCAGGCTGTCATAATTTGGCTGCTAGCTAGACTAGTGGAACATTGATTTTTTCTCTGGTCATGTCCATGCACTAATGTGTATTGCTAATCACATGGCTTATTAGGTCCTGATATAACTAGAATGCCCAAGCTACATGATTTTAGGTAACCAAATTGGTACTATTACATTATCATCTTCTGATAAATGCAACACTGTTGATGTTGATGAGTGTCCTTTCTGGTATTACAAAAGCCTCTTTCTCTATTTCCTTGTTCGACCATTAGATACTCAAAGTTGTGTATTGATCCTTTTTACCATTATAGAGGACTCTGTAAGTTAGGTTCTCAAATTCCTAAAGGGTTCTAGCTCAATGGAAGAGCGCCTGCCTTACAAGAAGGAGGTTGGTGGTTCGATTCCTCCATGCCCTAATGATATTATAATATCGATTAAATACTAAAAATGACTAAATTAGTGACCAAAACATGAGATACGCGAAACTAGGCATTAAAAAGGATGCAACACATGGCGCTAATGATGAAGTCAAACATGGTGTTGATATGGTAGCAAAATAAGACGTTACTTTGGATGCAAAACATGGCGCTATATAGGAAGAAAAATATGGTGCAACAATAGAATAAATATTTGGCATCATTTTGGTAGCAAAACATGATGCAAAAGAGGAAGCAAAAATTGGTGCAAATTTGGAAGTGAAAATTGGCACATATTTGGAAGTAAAACATGGTGCAAAATGGGATGGTAAAGTGGTAGCAAAAATGGATGCTAATTTGGATGCTAACATGGTGCTATTAAGAATGCAAATATGGTGCTAACAGGGGTGTCATTTAAGACGCAAAAGCAGACACTCGCTAGGAATCAAAGAAGGATGTTATTTAGGAAGCAAACCTCAACGTTGTTTAGGAAGCAAAGTTGGGCGCTATTCTAGAAGCAAACCTCGATGTTGTTTAGGAAGGAAAGTTGGATGCTATTCTAGAAGCAAAAAAAGAGACGCTATTTTGGACGTCATAAAGGATGCTATTTAGGAAGCAAAAAAAGACGTTTTTTGGGATGCTTTAAGTTTTGTCCATAATGCGTCCCATTTAGCGTCTAGTTTGACCACTCAATGTAAAAAAAAATTACACTAAAAAGGGACGCTAAATGGGACGCTAATTCCAGGATTTGTTGTAGTGTTTTTCTCGTGGACAGTTGTTCTTCATTTTGCTGGAGTCTGAGAATTTCGTTTTTGTGATGTTCTTGCGGTTAGGTTCTTCCCCAACGTTTTCTATTGCATTTTCCCAATGTTTACCAAGCTGAAAATCGTTTTTGTGATGCCCAACAATTTTGAGGAGAGACCACATCCTCTTCAGTGTTGTTGATGAATTCATTTTTGGACACGTTAGGGCCAAAACATCCCTGGGATACGGCCTACTATTAGTGGGTTGTTCTTACCCTCCATGGAAATTAATTATGTGCTTGAAGTGTTCTCCTCTACCTAGAATTAATGGTGTATATTGTTGTGTATTCAATTGGTCTTTAGACTGTGTAGGAGTGGAAATGAGTCTGCTTGAAAAACCTAGTGTTTTGCAAGAGCCTCATAGACAGAGCTAGAGGGTTGGTTCTCTTCTCTACACCCCCTGAATAGCACTGGAAGGGAAGTCATGTCCTCAGGGACTGTGCAGCAGAGAAGGGAATGATTCCTTGTGTTGGGTGTGTGTGGATGTCTTAGGAGTCAAGCTAGTTCTGGTGAAGGCATCCTTAGCTCTTTAGTGAGCCCACTAGCTTAGCAGACAGTGCTTCCATCTCCAGATAACCTGATAAACCCAACTTGGTGGCTTGGTTATGTGTTGTTGTGTACTCTCGGTCTAATAAACCCAACCGTGTTGGCTTGACTGACTTGTGATATATCTTTGGCTATGTGTGAGCCTGATAGTTTCCTTTTCCTTGGGGAATCATGCCTAGCTCGGGGGTGGCGGTGTTGCTAAGAGATTAAGGAGCACACTAGCTTATGGTTGGGTGGAACGTTGCAGCGACATAGCCGGTTGCGGGCGTCCTTCTTCATAAGATAAGTATTCTTGTGTAATCACCCATGCAATTGTTTTGTTTATGTAAATTAGGATGAACATGTAAAATGTGTTGAATGCTTGAACTAAACGTAATTTGCTTCCGCTGAATGTTAATTCTTTATGCATCTGTGTATCTTGAGTTCAATGCATTCTATTTTACATTTTATGGGCATAGTTTCCAGGATAGATAGTATATTGGTAGCATCCTCTTCATCGGTCGAAGGGTTGGGGACGTTGCACTCTCCCCAGCCTCTAGCAAAAACAACACATGATCTATTCTCCAATCCCTTTTAGCACCTCCCTAACAACACCAAAATGTTGGTGAAAAATACTAAACAATTAGTAACATATTGAATGATTTAAATTGTCAACTCGAGGAGAGCGTAAAATTGTGAGGCACATGTGAAATATATGTAGGATTAGAGTAAGACTATCCTATTCTAATGTTTGAAAAGAAAAAAAGTGCATGACTCTCATTGAATCTAAATGTAAGAAAAAACAAAATGGAATAAAGTAAGTTTAATTTCAAGAAATCATGAAAGGAAACTTGACTAAGAAAATGTGAAAATAAGCAATCTAATCTATGATAAGAAAATGTGAAAAGTGACAAATGATAAGTGAAAATAACAAGTGGCAAACACATATGAGCTCACATAAAATCTATCTTAATCAACTCATAAGAAAAAGTTTGAAACAATATGGACAAAATCAAGAAATTTGCATTACATCACGATCTACATTACATAAGAATAAAAACCCCATGACTAAAATACTCTACATTAACTTAGGACTAAAGACTCTTCTACTAACTACTCACTTTCTAGTAGCTTCCTCCTCTTCTAAATGAAGATAGAGCACTCTAATTTATACATGAGTTGCTTTGAAAAGAGGATAAACAACTAATAAATGTAGATCCACTTTTCTCTCAAGATATTTTCCATAATTACAAAATACTTATCCTTTTAAATCCTCACAAATCCTCTCATGATATTCCTCTTTGGAATTATCTTGAATAATTATTTCCTACAAATATTGAAAAGGTGGAGGAAATATTTGAGAAGCGTTTGAATAATCATTGGTTGAAAATCTTCAAAGATTCCTACACATTACAAAGCTCACACAACTTTGAGATAAATATAAAAATATGTTAACTTTCTAATATTTAATCATAAATTCTCTTAAAATACTTTAAATAAATGAATTGGAAAATAAGAAGGTCACCCCATATTTATTCATTACAATAGTATAAGGAATGGTGAATGGAGTGATGAATAGGGATGAATTTGAGGAATAGTGAAACAAAAATATGATGAAAATGCAGCATTTGGGACACCCAACAGGAAGTTGTCTACAATCCATATATACTGCATAATTGTTATGTTTTTTTACACCTGAAATAGATATGTAGTTTGAAAGATGACTAGTTGTTTTTTGATGTTTTTTATTCCACTACATCCAAGCCAAAACAATTCTCAATAGAATTAAACATTGGTGGATGGAATGAAATTCATCTAGTCCCACCAAGAAACCACATTATCCTTGACATTTATTTTATGAAATCCATCTAGTCCCACCAAGAATCGATGGTATCCTTGACATTTCTTTTATGTAACTTTAATTCCGGTGTTACAGTGAGTTTTTTTTCTTCGAAAAAAAAACTAGTATCATTACTACATGCATTAAATAAATATCTAGAGTTAAGTATTGTATTAAGTAATTTAAATATATTACCATTTAGATTTTTTATTTTATTTTTTATTCTATTTTTCAAACTTTAGTTAGAAAGAAAAAATAGTTATTAAAAATATAAATATTTATTACACTGAAGGTGTTATTTAAGGGGTTGTTCCTCTTCAGGCTTCGTTGTCTGTCGACGGCCTATGAGGATCCTCCTCATGTTGTCACTTCATTGACTCTAGATTTAACCCGAATTTAACTCATGCATCTCCTAGTTGAGGAATAAGCATGAATTTGACACCTACATCTCTTGATCGAGGAAGAAGCATTCAGTCATTAAGTCATACAACTCATACACGTACAAGTTCAGACGGATTCAGCACATCTATTTCTTTTTCGGGCTCTCAAACCTTTGTCACCAACCAAAAATCAGCAAGAACTACCTTCTTAGGTGTTGCTGCAGAGTTTAGACTTGATCTTGGAGAAACAAGAAGGAAATTTACTTATAAATTTTAGCAATCATAATTAAATTTGTGTTAGCACATTTCCACTCCGATATCTTTTTTGTCAATCTTGTTCTTGTTTGCTATCGTCATGCTCCCTGATCTTAGTAGATGTGTGAAATCAAGTTGCATTAATAAACCTCTTATATGTTATAAAAGGAAAGAAACAACAAGCATTGTCACATAGAGAGAGATAAGCAGATCGTGATCCTAAGAGGAAGGAAATTAAGCGATGGAGAATTGATTGAAATCATGAGTTATGCCTTTGTTTCTCTTAGAGAAGCTTCGCACTCATAGATGCGTGTTGCTGCCCTTAGTCACATAAAGCATAAAAGGTGAAGGAGCATGCCAACCTCCAAATCCCACCCGATCCTGGGTGATTTTCAAAACCAACTTGGAGCTAATGTGGAGATAATACTTATGCAGTAACAAGTACAACAACTAGAGTCGTATAATTTTTCTGCAGTTTTGCTTGGACAAGTTCTAGATGTGGTGCTATTTATCTATTCCAATTTGAAGGATTTGTACCCATGCATGCAAATAGAGAACAATTTAGATGGAAACTGGTTGAGAAAACATATAGAGGACCCGATCAATCTAGTTTATGTGTGCAATGTTTTGAGAGAGAGCATCTCAGAAATGAAAAAGCATAATATGGCAATACAGATAGCCCTCTGTTATAGTTGATTTTACCACACATGGTGAATCACACTTTTATGGCCTTCCCTGTCCCTCTACAAACTCTTTAGACCCCATGGACCATTTTTGTAACTTTGATGTTTCCAAGATCATCCCTAAAAACATGCAATAATTGCCATACGTGACTTTTAATCCCTTTCTTGCGTATATACGCGGGTTTGACTTTTAAACCCCCGTACATCGAGATGTGTGCAAAAGGCCAGATTCTTTTGGAGTTTTCCTTGTTGTGGATCCGACTTACTTGTCTCCTAGCCTTCCATATGCCTTGAGATCGCTCGGATTAGACCTTTCATTACCCCATTGAAGAGCTATATAAGGAACCCTTTGGATACATTGAGAGGGAGGAATTGAAGAGCAAGAAAATTATAGTCCATTGTTGTTGGAGCTTATACTTGAGTCTGCATCCCTTTGTCCCTTGGAGCACTTTGTGTTATTCCCAATCTTGCCTTTTGCTTGTGAGCTTGCTATCGAGAGATGGAGGATTGAAGTGGTGGAGGCCCAAGTGGGGGACTCAGTCTCTCTGATTCGCAGACGTGCTGACAGAGGTTGTCACTATTGTAATCTCTATTTTATATCAATAGAAATATCTTTTCCTGTCCAATAATGTGTATTTAAATGAGTATTTGATCCATGGTTTCTTTTAAATGCTTATATGTTATTGATTATATATTCTAGAGTAGGTCTAACACAATTATATATATAGCATGCTTATCTTGTTTGCTGAGTGTTGAGATAGCAATCTATCAATTCAAGCTAGAGTTGGAAAGCTCAACAGGGATCTACATCAACCGTTCGGAATAAGGTATGAATCGAGATCCTTTAGTGTTAGATATTTAGTTTCTCTTGCATATAGGAAAGGATTGATTTCTGGAGTCAAGCTGTCTATTGTGGTACCCAAGCCATAGGAATTTCTCTCCGTAACAGAATTGGTAACTCCACTGGGGAGTTCCTAGTAGTTGTCCTTTGGGGGTTTTTATCGGCATTCAATATTCTGGAATTGCTCTGATTTCTCTATTTCTCAGTTGGGTATGGGGGCATGTTTGCCTGGTAGTGTCTTATAGGAGTGAATTTTGTCTCAACTTATCTATTTGCCTTCATTTTTTTATCTATTTTTCTTCCTGTACGCGAGTTTTTGCCTCACAGTCACGTGTACATGCGGTTTTGACTGAGATATCCGTGTACATATGCGGGTTTTGTGCACACAGTTGTGTATGCCCTTAGTTTTGTCGTTTAGAGGAAGATTGAGCATTGCTGGGTGAGTTTTGATGATTGCCGAGTCTCATTTGATGCTTCTAGACTCTGTATACACCTCTGTTTCTGACCAGAGACGCTTTCTAGGGTAATTTTTTCTTCTAAGAATGTTCTTGTCATTGCATTTTCGATTTTTTGTTTTGGGATTAGTGCATTAGGTCTCTTTTACCTTAGTGCTTTGCGTGAGTGTTGTTTGATTGTGCTTGTAGAGTTTGGGGGTGGTAGAGTCATTCTTTTGCTTTATTATCTCATTTTTATTCAAAAAATCCAAAAATATTTGCTTCTTTGCATCATTATGCATAATTTCACTTTGCATTTTGCATGGTACTTGCACTAGGTTTGCTTAGAGAAGTATTAGTCAGGCTTTCATATAGGAATGATTGCATTTGTCATTTGAAGAAAATTTTGCATTTCACATAGTAGCATGCCCTATTTTTCATTCGACACAATGCATTTGCATTGACTATTAGGTGTGCATTTTACTTCATGTTTGCATCATAATACCATTGGTTGCACAATCATATACCTTTTTGAGTAATAAGCCAAATAAAATCAAAGCTTAATTAAAATGGATTACACTATTTTCTTTGATAGGGTACACCATCAAGATTAGGTTTTAGGGTCTTGGAATAGTTCATTGTGAGTAAATTATCCAAGACCACTAAACAACAACATGTATGTGTCTGTCCAGGTGAGAGTGTGAAATTCCTTGGTATAATTAGTGTTTCTCAGGATCCTCCTCTTACAAGGGAGTTAAGCACGAGTCAGTTTGAGCGGTTATTGATTGGGATGACCCCTAGTCATAACTGAGTAGCACTCGAGATATTTCCAAGATTGTATTCATATTTGGGGGCTCTTTCGAGAGTTTCGGGCTTTGCTACCCTGCCCATACGGTCAATCCTGCCTGCGACTGTCCGCCTGAGAATTGATTATATTGAGGTGAACTTAGTTACCTTACCTAGGTTATCAAGGGGGTACTTTGCAAGGGTTATTTTGCAAGTGTCTCAGCCAGGTTGGAGTCAAACAACACAGTCACTATACGTGTTGAAGCTAAGGGCCACAATAATTGGTTACGAACCTCCGCTTGTTGTGTATGGGAGTCTCAAGCCTCTCCTAGGAGAGACATACCTGCTTCATTCGGGAGCTCACATATCCTACCCATGTTTTCTTGTGATTGGCTTTAGATTATATAGGTGTATGCTCTGTGCACGCTAGCTTGCTTAGGGTTTGCGTAATTAGAAGAGTCTTTTTCATTTTTGAGTCATTGTGGATTTAGGTACGGCACTTCGTCATTCTCGTCGTTTAGCAAGACTTCCTCCTTCTACATCTCCTCCTCCTTTGGGAGAGAGAAATAGACAGTCCAGGCGGACTACTTCTCACATTGATTCACACACGATGGGAGATCATGAAGATGAAATTCCTAAGTTTCCTTCTCCACCGCATGAGGTTAGGGAAGAAAATCCTACTCCTACATATGATCCTTCATACCTACACACTCTGGGTACGATCCCTCATTCATAGGTCCCTGCTATTGGTTTCTGGGTGACAAGACTCATCATGAACTTGCAAGCACTAGTTATGAAATGTCTAGTATTCCTGCACATGATTCAGGGCAGCATGTCGAGCCAGAGTTTGAACCTAACACTATGCCTAGGGGCATTCCTAGTCATTTCCATGTGGAAATGTTTGGGAACACGAGTCACATTGCACCCTCCATTATATGTTACATTATATGTTCATCCTAGACCTAGTGTTAGTAGTCCTATTCAGACACCAGAACCAAGACGACTGACTATAGGGAATACCACTTACATCGTTTCACATGTCCCTTCATCCTTTATTCCTAGTTCTTCGAATGCTATTCCTCCCCCTCATTCACGTGGTCCTTCGGGCCGGAATGTTGCTATGATTCATGTTCGTACTGCTACTACTCATGTAGTCGTGTCTCAGAGTCAAGTACCTCCTGTTGTCTCAGGAGGTCGTATTCCTACTTATGGAGTTTCTCATGGGAGATCTCATGGGACGTCTCATGGACCATATTATGGACCGTAGTATGCACAGAGTTATTCACCTTATGGGTATGGGTATCAACAACCCACTTACTCCTCGAATTATGGCTTTGTAGCCCCAAATAGTCAAGGTATACCACATTATGGTGCTTCCATGCCACCCTACATGGGTCAAACAGAAGGAGGATACTATGGCCATGGCCATGGTGGTTACGGTAATCAGCCCTAAATGAACCAAAATTATCAGGGAGCATGTCATCGACCTACTCAACCTAGGCTACTTTTCCTCGCAACGTTAAATCTGCATGCTTTGTCGAGACTAACAAACGATCCGGTATCTTATGACCTGGCTTGGATAGCTGTCCCTACCAAGCTTCCCTCGAACATTCCCAAATTCGAGGGCAAACCAGGATAAGATCCTAGTGAACATGTTACTACATTTCACCTTTGGTGCTCTTCTAATTACTTACACGAAGATTCAATCCGTTTAAGGCTGTTTCAACACACCCTCACCGGGCCTGCAACGAAATGGTACATAGATTTACCTAGGGGCGCATTCACTTTATTCGATGACCTAGATATGAATTTTCTCAACCACTTCCATCTACCAGTGCGTTACGACGTTGGTACGGAACTCTTGTTGACATTTCAGCAAGACAAAGCCACACATATCTCGGACCATATCCAAGAGTGTCATAGACGAAAGAGATTGATTAAAGCCTTCATACCACCAGAGTTTCTCCTCGAGTGGTTCATTAAATCATTACTACCTTATATAGAGAAGGATGTTTCTACATCTGGAGTTCAGAACGAGGAACAAGCCATTTTTAGGGCGCGGGAATTGGATTTGATATATGCTCAATCCGATTTGTTATATGAGATCATTCCTAACACTCTGTGTTCTAGTTTCGACCCTAAGGTCAAACTTGGACCACATGACAATGGCATTGTTGGTTGTACTAGTACCAAATCTGCGGATTCATTTGTGCAATAGGTGAGTCAATTGTCTATTAACCAATCTCCCTTTGGACAAGCCACGGCTTCGTCTCAACCCACCCAAATGGTGAGTGTGCTTTCGGTGCAATCGTCGGACCAGAAGGATAACCAGCAACCCGAAAGGAATAAGAAGAAGGGTAAAAACAATCGTAAGGGTGAGAATAGGAATGAAAATTCCAATTCTAATGACAAGAAAGATCGAAATGCTAGGGGGGACAAATAGTCTAAACGTAAGGTTAAGTTTCCTTGCAAGTTGTGTAAGGATGACCACCTCACTCACTTGTGCCCTAGTATAGAAGAAGCCTCGAGGTTCATAGCGCAAGGCCTAGCTGTGCTGACCAACCCTTTACCCCATAATCAAAACATGAACTCGAGGATCCATGATTATTCTGGTGGAGATCAAGATCCGGCGGAAGCTAGTAGTGGTCATGGTTGCATCAATATGGTGTGTGTTACTAAGGTTGTGACTCGTGCGAAGGACTATGGTTCGTCACAACCAAACCTTGGAAAGGAACTTGCTCCACCCGGGAGTCCTTTGCGTATTGAAAACCCTATGGATGAACCTGAAGTTGCACCTCGCATTCCTAAGGGAGTCCTTAAGCGTTCGGGGCACAATCCTAATGCTCGAGTCGCCCAAAACTATTCTGTTGTCGAGGATTTGGGCCACACTCCTTGTGCGATGTCTGCACTCGAAGTACTTCAGAGTTGTCCTTCGTAAAGGAAGGCTTTTCTTTCTACTCTTGGTGTTAATGATGATAACTCTTCCTCTGTCATCAAATTTGAAACCGCGGGTCTATAGCCTCACTTGCCTTACTATGTGTCTCTCTTGAATCATGTAGAATGTCTTAACATGATCATCAAATGCACTGTGATTGACAAAGGTGTTGTTGCTTCCGTGATGTCTTTAGCATGTTGGAAGAGTTTGGGTTCCCTCGAGTTGTCTAAATCCGCTACCATGTTGACTGATTTTGGTCGTAGATTGTTTTGGCCGCATGACATTCTTCCTTCTCTTAAGGTCCATTTGGGAGGGAAGACCATCGTGATCGAGGTCGAGGTGGTTGATGCGCCCCTTGATTACAATCTGTTACTGGGTAGGAATTGGATGTATAGTATGCAAGCTATATCTTCTTCTCTATTTTTAGTTGTATGCTTTCCATTCAGTGGGAAGATAGTTATGATTGATCAAATGTCATTCAAGAATTCATGTGTTACTACATCTTTGGGAGCTTCTATCTCGATTGTCGAGTACTCTCAGCTGGCAACTGGGAGTGTGGGTGTTGGCATGTATCCATCCCTTATGGGAAGCTTTAGTTGTCTTGCACCCATTCTTATGATCGGATCTAGTTCTGGTGGGGCTTCGTCTTCAGTGAGATCGGTGTCTTTTCGCACTACCCATATGGAAGATCCTTGGATTCTTCCTACACCGAGTCCTTCGTGTGAGCCTATCGGAACGGATGTACCGTTGCCTGTAGCAATGATAGCATATCAAGCGAATCTTGAATGCATTGTAGAGCCTAGTCCTTCCTCTTCACGGACAAAGGAGGAGGACCCATATGTGCTTCCTGCATGGGCAGTTGAGTCTTCTCACACGCATGACTACCTTGATAGTGTTTTTCCATCAGATGAAGCTATTATTGAGGCTATGTCTAGAGTTGAGCCACCCTGGGAAGAGTTGCATCATAGATCTTATTTTCTTCCCGAGCTTGACCATTTGGAGTGTGAATACTTTAGGGAGATTCTTAATGAGAGAATTGGTAGTCCCATGGTTCCATTAAGCTCTCTTGGTCCAATGGATGATGGAAACATGACAAATATATCTCCTACCATTCCTATCAATATCTCTCGCGATCCTGGCAAGATTGAGAATGTCTATATTGGGGCAGAATGTTTCCATGCTGAGATTCAAGAGTATACCAAGATGTTCAAAGAGTTTCATGATGTCTTTGCATGGTCATACGAATAAATGCCTTGTATCGACCCTCGCATTGTTGAACATGAGATTAAAACTTATCCCAATGCTAAGCCTGTTCGACAGCGTTTGCGTGCATTGAATCCTAGAAAAGCACCCGCAATTAAGGCTGGGATAGAAAAGCTGTTGAATGACGATTTTATCTATCCCATTCCCTAGATGGAGTGGGTTTCAAATCCCATTTTGGTTGATAAGAAACAAGGAACGATCCGTATATGCATTGATTTCCGTGACTTGAATCGTGCTTGTCCTAAGGATATTTTTCCCACACCATTTATTGATCAAATTTTGGATGAGTGTGCGGGAAGCGAGGTATTTTCCTTTATGGATGGTTTTTCTGGATACAATCAGATATATATCAAACCCGAGGAGCAACATAAAACTACATTTATTTGTCCTTGGGGTACCTTTGCATATCGGAAGATGCCTTTCGGCCTTAAAAACGCCGGAGCCACTTTTCAGCGGGCTATGACCTTGATCTTCCATGATCTCAAATCGATTATTGAAGTCTTTTTGGATGACCTTGTTGCTCATTCTCGTATGAGAATGCGTCATTCCTACCATTTGATATTACTGTTCGAAAGATGCTGCCATTACTTGGTTAGGTTAAATCCTCATAAGTGCATATTTTGCATGAAGTCTGGTCGCTTGTTAGGGTTCATTGTCTCCAAGGAGTGTATAAGAGTTGACCCTTTAAAGGTTGAGGCAATACTTCAATTGTCTCCCCCGAGAAACATTAGACATCTTCAATGTTTGCAAGGCATGGCAAATTTCTTGCGGAGATTCGTTGTTAACTTTGCCAATTTGACTAGAGGCTTTATGCGTCTTTCGAAGAAGGACACTACCTTTTGCTGGGTTGAGTGAGCCCAGGAGTCCTTTGATGCGCTTAAGCGAGCCTTAGCATCGGCCCCGGTGATTAGTCCACCCGACTATAACCGTGACTTTTTACTTTATGTGGCCGCCTCCATGGAGACGATTGGTATGGTTTTGGTTCAAAAAGATGAGGAGATCCAAGAGAATGTCATATATTATTTGAGCCGAAACCTTATAGATGTGGAGATCCATTATTCCAATGTGGAGATACTTTCCTTATCTACCGTTCCTGCGGTTCAGAGATTGAGACACTATATTCTCCTTCGCTAGACCTTGGTGGTAGCCCATGTCAATCCTTTTTAGTTCATCCTCACTCGAAGGATGATTGAGGGAAAATATAATAAGTGGATTGTCATCTTGCAAGAATTTGATCTCGAGTTTCTTTCGGCAAAATCGAAAAAATCGTTAATTTTTGTAGAGCTTATATCGGATTTACCAAGTGAGGAGGAGGAGGAAGTTTGTGAAGATACATTTGTCGATGAGCAAATTTTCCTGATCTCAACTTTGGATCCATGGTATGGGGATATTATCATATATTTACAGACATTTCAGGTCCCTACTCACCTTTCATTGGATGAACGACGACGGTTACGTCACGTATCCAAGAATTACCTCATAGTAGATAACACATTATACCATCGTGGGGTAGATTCCATTTTACGTTGTTGTTTAACTCATGAGGAGGCTGAGCTTGTGCTGAATGATTGCCACGAAGGGGCATGTGGTGGTCATTTATCTGGGCTTTCTACATCCCAAAAAATCTTGAGAGTAGGTTATTTTTGGCCGTTGATCTTTAAAGATTGTGTCAATGCGGTCAAGCAGTGCCACCCGTGCCAGGTGTTTGCACGCAATATGCACTCACATCCTGCCCCGTTACACCCAATTATCACCGCCGGTCCCTTCACTAAGTGGGGGATTGATTTCGTGGATTGCAACCCAGCTTCAGCTGGGGGGGCATCATCATATCATAGTGGCTGTTTACTATTTCACGAAATGGGCTGAGGCTATGCCCACAGTTAAATCCGACGGTGAGACAGCTGCACATTTCGTATTCAACCAGATCGTTACTTGGTTCAGTATTTCGAAGGAGCTTGTCATTGACCATGGTAGGCACTTTCAGAATCGAATGATGGAAGAGTTGGCCTCAAATTTAGGGTATAAACAAGAGCATTCATCTTCTTATTACCCTCAAGCGAATGTACAGGTCGAAGCAGTGAACAAATCACTTAAGTCCATTCTCCAACGAACCATCGCACAAAGCAAGACCAATTGGCATATCATGTTATATCCTGCTTTGTGGGATTATAGGACCACGGTTAAGACTGCCACCAGTTTTTCTCCATATCAGCTTGTACATGGAGTGGAGTCTGTATTGCCAGTTGAGTGCGAAATCCCTTCATTGAAGCTAGCCATAGAACTCTTACCAAACACTTCCCCTTCGGAGGAACGTTTGGTCCACTTAGAGCAGCTTGATGAGCAGTGCCAAGATGCCTTGGTGGCTCTAGAAGTGAATAAGCGTCACGTTAAGGTCCAATATGATAAATCTATCTATCCAAGGAATTTTAGTGAAGGAGATTTGTTCCTTTTGTGGGACCAAGCTAAAGAACCCTTGGGGGTAGGAAATTTTAACCCTATGTGGCATGGTCCTTACATTGTTAAGCATGCATTAGAGAAGGGTGCTTATGAGCTAGTAGATTACGAGGGGACAGCCTTGGCAGAGCCTGGAAATGGGCTCTATCTTAAAAAGTACTATGCATGATCCTTAGCCAGGGCTGACTATTGTATATTATTGTACAGTATTTTGCATAGTTATATTTTTCTTATGGTGATCGGGTTTGTTGATTAGCATTCGTTTCTTATGGCAGATGTCAATGGAGTCTTCCATCTATATAGGATTTGTGGATGGTGCTAGCCGTCACACTAAACACTCAGCCTCTATTTCTTGGGTGATTTATATTCCTACGGGCCAGGTATTGTCTTTAGGAGGTGTATGTTTATGGCCCTCCTCAAACAATGTTGCTGAATATAGTGTCGTTATCGAGCTTCTATGAGATGCCATTTCACATGGTGTTCTCTCTCTTGAGGTACGTCTTGATTCTCAGTTAGTAGTGTCACATCTTAATGGCTTGTATCATGTTAGGGATCCAACATTATTACGAATATTCTTACATGTGAGATTATTAGAACGACAATTTGACAACATAACATACATACACGTTCCAAGAATTTATAATCAAGTTGCTGACTCATATGCTAACTATGTGTTAGATTGGCATTTGTTTCATAGACAATAAGCTCATCACAACCATACATTTTTACACATGTAAATAAATCAATCAATCATCATAAAAGTTTTTCATTAAACATCCAAAATGCGATAATACATAAGTGTCATAATACAAAAATGGGGCTTCCGAGCCATCAAAATATACACGGTAGTACAAAATGTATCACTCCCAGGTATCTAAGCCTAAGGAGGAGGAGGGGGGTTCTGATTGTGGAATGTCACCACAGCTCTATCTAGTCGTCGAAACAACCACACCCATGCTCATGGCACACCCACCACTTGACGTTGCATGGCCTTAGGCAAGTCCTCGACTTGCGCCATGGGTACCCTATGTGTCAGCCACACGAAGTTCGTATGAATGCTTTGGAGTGTCCGCTTCGCATCCACACCCATAATGTCATCTCCTCTTCCCCTCCGTCTATAACAAGGGAAACTGTGAAGCCACCGTGGTCCTACATCTGCATACATATGACAGGATGTCACTATGTGTTGTCACGCAAAAACATGTCTTTTTGTTCCATATATCCAAAAACACAAAAAAATTAAATAATTCAAAAAACTTAAAAAGAGGGTTGGGATTCGTTACCAATGTCACCATATGCTGATCCTAGTGGTAGAGGCATGTCGAGATCTCCCCGAAAATATATCCCTGCATAGGGGTAATCATTGATGGCAACTATCTATCACTGCCACCATAGAAAGAAATCAGTTGGATAGGGGTTGGACACCCTACCTCCACCCAGTCTGTGCATCGCATCTGCCCAACGTCGTTGGGCCGGATCTTGAACCCCGTGAAGAGGAACGTCAACTCTAGGGCTGAGTCCTGGAACACGCTCAAAGAAGAACGTGCTCAGTATACTGCTGAAACTGAAGTTTTGTACCCTACCCATCTTGCAGTCGCTGAGCTGTTGCTTCATGTTACTCAATAGCGCAGTACTCCAATCGTAAATTGTGGGTCTCATGCACTCCACTGCATAGAACATCAAGGGCCGCGAGGCCTGGTGGAGTGAGGCTAGCCCTGCTATCCTGCCAAGTGTCAGTAGTATGGCCTTTAGGCCTAGCACCTGTATGGAGTTAGTTGGGATATGACTCCAGACCTTCTCTATGTTTGGATAACAATATACAGCGATATACTCATCTATGGTGAGGCCACCTCCGGGCCCACGAGAACGTAGGTTCACCACTTCCCCCCATCGGGACAATCCTGTAATGAAGTATATTTCCTCCACCTCTATAGTGAGGGACATCCCGTTGATCTGGAAAGACTCTGAGTCAAGATCCCAGTAGTCTACTATCATCTGCAGCAGTCTTGGTTTGGCCCTTAAGCCACCAAGACACCAAAACTTGTAGAGCCCACATGCATGAAGAGCTTGTTGAGCCATTAGATCACCCATTACTGCTTCTTCTACATCCTCGTGCTCTCGTTCCCTCCATTCTAGAACCATCCTGCACATTTAATTTGAGTTTTGGTCATTACATGTCTTAGAAAAACTTAAATGCGGTCACATACGCAACTGTTTGCTAAACAGTCGCGTATGTACGCGACTTTGAGCCATTTTTCCGCATATAGCCATCCCTATATGCGGAAAAATCCTCGATTTCCACATGGGCCGAGGCGCATATTTTAGAGTGGCCTAGAAATCAATTTTGACCATGGAAATTTGAAAAATTTACATGCAAATGAAAGAGCAGGCATGGGAAGTTACCTGGAAAAAACGGTGTCGGATTCCACCGGCTGAAACTCTCGGAATTCGCGTTTGAATTTCTGAGCTCAATTGGGTAAAAATTTCAAATGTTATATAATGTTTTGAATTTTTTACTATTTATAGAAATTTTTCAAATTTTTGAAAATTTTTACCCCCTTTCTATAGTTTTGGACCGTTTTTTATTAATATAATGATGTAGGAGACCGTTTTGAGTGTCGTTTCGACCATTGTTTTGTCTTGTTCGTGCTGATTTCAGGTATGATGTTTAAACTAGCATATAGGTTAGATTTCACCTCCGTTTTCATTTTTCATGACCTTATGACCATTTCATTATAACCTTAGGTACGAACCCATTCTATCCTGTCACGGAACCTTCCTGTTGTTTTAGAAGTGACATAATGTGAATGGTAGAGTTTGACCTTACATGGGTGCCCTAGTTAGCTCCTTTTTTGCATTTGGCGCCCATGCCGACACTTTGTCCTTTAGGGTGTGGGAGTCCATTGTATAGTATTTCCGTGACATTTCGCAAGAGCCTCATACTCCCCTTGATCTTTTTGCTGGCTTGTTTCCCTAGGACTCCCTTATGTCAAGTTGTAACTGCATTATCATGAGCTTTTCCTGCATCATTGAGCCTTATGCCGGCTTCCCTGACTTTGAGTATCATCCATATAGCCTGAGCTTGTCTCATGTCTAACCATGCAGAGCCATTTTATATATCCTTTGCAGCTTGATCCCTATTTTTACCAGCAGGGGACCTTCCCCTGAGTGTCGCTATCCTACACATGTGTCCTTGCATTGAGCATAGGTATGTTCAGCTGCTTGGAACTAGTTTGTTTTCCCATTTGACACTCATTTCCTCCTATTCTGTAACTTTAAAGCGATTTTATTCTTTTTTAAGCTTTCCAAATATTTGAGAAAGTCCAAAAAAATAAAAAAAAACCAAAAAGCCGGACAAGAAAAGATGTTATCTTTGGCAGTAGTCGAGTTGTGTTTCCTTTAAACAGAGCACTGTATATCACATCCATTGGTTGGGTTAATAGTTTGACTTTAGGAGCTGTACTTGTTTCTCTGAGTTTATATCCACCGACTGGTTAAGCTTCCAGTCCCTATGGAGCCTCTGTCGATGCCTCCTGTGATGCAGAGATGTCCTAGTTCTGTATATCGAGTCTATGCTACCTACACTCAGTCGCCATTCACCTTTATTCTCTTGTTCGAAGGAAGTTGAAACTTGAGTCGACCATTCGTCAGTTATCTTGACTTTGCATGTTTTCCATTCTCGGTACAGTTACTGGTTCATGCACCGTATGATCGAGTCCTTCCACATTATACAGCTTTGTTGAGTACCTCGTGTTGGATGATGGGGGATGCCTTAATTCCCTCCTTCCAGCAGATTTCATCCCATCGACTTCAGATCATTTATTCTGGGATAGGAATCTAGAGTCATTTTTGAGTGCCTTGAGACTTGCAGTCATCAGTGGCAGGTTCTCTCGCCATCGATAGTTTTTGGGAATACATCAATGTCCCCTAATCGATGGATTCTCTCAAGTGTTCAACCTCAACACATTTATTCACTCTTGTTAGTTTGCACTCTAGTACCTTGATTCTCATTTTCATTATCGGTGCGTGATCTCGCGTCTGTTAACAGTATACATCAATGACCGGTAATCAGACGATGGACTACTATGTTCGACCTCGACACCTCTATTCACATAGTAGGACATGTACTCGTAGCGGTTTATGTAGAAGACCTTCCAGATTGGTGGCATCTCTTATATGTTACCTCCTTGATCGTTCCAGTGTTCATGAAATTTCAGCTCTCGTGACGTGATTCCAGTATATGTCAGACATTTCCAGCCATTATGGAGATCTTGATCCATTATATATCTTCAGCCTTCATGGTGTTCATGATCCTTTGTATATCTTCATCATGGAGATTCTAATCTATTTATATTGTACGTGGTGATGACCACACATGTCATATTTTATATCATGCCTATTCATTGCCATTGTACTCTTATGTATCCGGGACTGCTACATCTACTTGCAGTTATGTGCAGAGTTTGATCATTGTATTGTATTGATTGGATGGTTGGTTCTTCCACTGGGTTCTTCATCACTTCACTTCTGGGATGGACTTATAATGTATTTCGGCCATCATATGACCCCTCTGACCTCACACATTAGGGGGCATCTGTTATAGCTGATTTTACCACACATGGTGAATCACACTTTTATGGCCTTCCTTGTCCCTCTGCAAACTCTTTAGACCCCATGGACCATTTTTGTACCTTTAATGTTTCCAATATCATCCCTAAAAACATGCAATAATTTCCATACGTGACTTTTAATCCCTTTCTCACATATATACACAGGTTTGACCCTTAAACCCGCGTACATCGGGATGTGTGCAAAAGGCCAAATTCTTTTGGAATTTTCCTTGATGTGGATCTAACTCACTTGTCTCCTAGCCTTCCATATGCCTTGAGATCGCTCGGATTCAACCTTTCATTACCCCATTGAAGAGCTATATAAGGAACCCCTTGGGTACATTGAGAGGGAGGAATTGAAGAGCAAGAAAATTATAGTCCATTGTTGTCGGAGCTTATACTTGAGTCTGCATCCCTTTGTCCCTTGGAGCACTTTGTGTTCTTAACAAGCTTTCCTTTTGCTTGTGAGCTTTCTATCGAGAGATGGAGGATTGAAGTGGTGGAGTCCCAAATGGGGGACTCAGTTTCTCTGATTCGCAGACATGCCGACAGAGTTTGTCACTATTGTAATCTATGTTTTATATCAATAGAAATATCTTTTCCTGTCCAATAATGTGTATTTAAATGAGTATTTGATCCATGGATGTTTTAAATGATTATATGTTATTGATTATATATGCTAGAGTAGGTCTAACACAATTATATATATAGCATGCTTTTCTTTTTTGCTGAGTGTTGAGATAGCAATCTATCAATTGAAGCTGGAGTTGGAAAGCTCAACGGGGATCTACATCAACCGTCTGGAATAAGGTACGAATCGAGATCCTTTAGTGTTAGATATTTAGTTTCTCTTGCATATAGGAAAGGATTGATTTCTGGAGTCAAGGTGTCTATTGTGGTACCCCAAGCCATAGGAATTTCTCTCCATAACACCCTCAATGGCTTACTTCAAGCCAATTCCAAACTTCCTTGTGCATTTTTGAGAAGAAGCTTGAGAGCCTCATTCTCCTAAAACTAAACCAGACAAACTGCACACTCCATGTTGTCTAATTCTCTACTTTAGTGAATCTGCACAGAGGAATGGATCTGATCACAACTTCATCTAGGAAATATGATTGATTAATTATCTATCATCCTTCTGAGTCTTGGAATCCTTCCAGGGAATAAGCATCAACCTATATATTCTCTTCAAAGTCCAAAATCCTACATCTCCTCCTGAAAAAAGGTCTCCATCGAGAAGCTTTGTAATACTTGGAAAAATCTTGTAGTAACTTACCACCAGTAAAGCGCTTCCTAGAACTACAACAATGGCTATCAAGGCGGGACTAATGGTGGAGGTGGCGTAGTTGTGCTTGGTGGATCCTTTACTTATGGCTGCGTGTAGTGAGGCTCCCCATCCAAACCCATATCTACTTGTTGAAATTTCCCTTGGATGGGATTGCTCTGGAGGCAAGCTCATGGAGAATTTCTTTAACAGATCTACTTCAAACCTATAAATTTGTTGAAAATACATAGATGTAATTAGTTACTATGTTCATGGATAATGAAGGATAACAAAACCAACTGCAAAATCATAAATAAAGCCACTACAAATCCATAGTGAATTGATGTAACTACACAAAATTGATGAGAAAACTACAAATCAGCTTAGAGAAGGCGTATTCGTGGTGTGCTAAGATCTGCAAAATGATGGAATATCCTACCCATTAGGAAAATAGACTCCATAGGTACAATTTTCATGATTTTTTGAGCTGGTTAACGTAAAACCAACACATAGTAAACTTTGAAATCAAACTGATATTGAATCACAAACGCCTAGCCTCGAGACTGCTAAATGTTATGAATTTTTTCTTTCGGGTTTTTTTAAAAAATCCCTAGATTAGAAAAAAACTTGAACCTAACCCAGTAATTTCCAAATTGTAGTGACAACTGAGATTTTCTAGAAGTTATTTTGTTCTTGTTTGAATACTTTGGTTGTCAAAATATAAGAATAGCAACAACTGGAAGATTAAATGTTGGAAAGGACACAACTAGCATTGAATTTTCCTTTGTTCCTGCTGCCACCTCTAGTAATTAATGAATACCATCCATCTTAGTGTTAAATAATTAACAATATTATATTATACTAACAATATTTACATATCATTGGTATTGTTTGTTTCTTAAAAGAATATATTCGAGATTCCCTTCTTAGAATAATTTCCATTTGTTCATTATCAACCATTCCAATTGAAATTCCATACTCTCCATGACATAATGGTCTTTTTGTGTTGGCAGGAAGTAAAGTGGATTTTGAAATGGTTTTGCTTTTGCAATGGTCTTTTGCATTAGAAAGACCATTCAGCATTGATGCAGTCGCACCTAATACAATACGTGTCTGTATGTATCCAGTGATATTCAGTGAATGCATGTAATTATCTCTTTAAAACTTTGTTATAATACTCTCAGCCTGGTCTTGATGCAACACTGTAGTATTTTAGGGTTCAAATGGAAATACAACCCATTTTCATGCCCATTTAAATAAAAAAGGAAAGGTTTCCTTTCCCATTAAATAGAACTAAGAAATGTTTTCAGATGGTCTTACAAAGACATGCATGGCTTTGACACTAGAATGATGCAAATCACTCCATCCCTCTCGAGGAGGGTGCTAAGGCATTCAATCAAAGACAATGTCTTATCATTCGATGGATAAAAAAATACAGTTTCCTATCAATCCCAACTAGGATGCGGTAATATACAACTATCTGGGAAGTACTGACCTTTTCTTCGTGGAGTAGATCTTTTTATTTTCATGGGAGATCAATCCTTTCTTATTCCTATGGTGGTATGGTATGATGACGTAGTGACACTTTATGTGTCTGAACACTAAGAATAATGGATGACTCAATATCAATTGACATGGTTATGAAGTGCATGCTGTTGGGTCTAGGGAAAGCATGCAAGAAATAAGCTCAAGCGAGGAAACGTGCAAGAATAAATCTGTCGTGCAAGCACAAACAAGGAAAAAGAAGCACGCGACATGTATAGAAGAAATCTATGCATACAAGAAAATCTACGTAGACAAAGAAAACTGCGCAGAAGAAGGAATATGCAAAAAAGATGTCACCTACGCGGAAGGAAGATGCATGTAGGGTAAAACAATAGCACAAGTGCATAGTAACGGTCGAAAGCGACAGGACGATCGTGGGTGCTGAAGTCAGCTTAAGTTGGTGGATGTCACACGAGTGAACATATGTCGATGTAAGTAAGGTCGTTAGTGCCTCGTGTCAAGCAATGATTGCCACAACTGTAGCCTGAGGGGCGGCCGATAGTGACTGTTAATGGACTACCTATATGTAGTCGACCCTGCATGGTCATGTAAAATAGTATAAATAGGAGGGATTCAGTAGTTAGATGTTGGTTGTTTTTACTCTTTAGTTGCTTTTGATTAGTTAGTAGTGGGAAGATCTCTAATGGAATAGAGGTAAGTTGTGAGATTTGAGTTGTAGATTAGTCGAAAGTTTGCAAAATGCAGTTGGAGGTAGTGAAGTAGAAGAGAGGCTCTGCTAGAGAGGTGCAGATGTTAGAGAAGTCGATCAAGACTGTGTGTGGATCAGTAGATGGTAGCAGTAGTTAGAAGAAATAAGATAGAGAGCATGAGAACAAGAGAGAGTCTGAGAAAAAATATAGATCTAAGACAGTCTGTTGTCAAATGTAGGCTGAAGGCGCCATATATTTCTCATGCCAAATGAAGAGCGCCTTATGGCTTTTACTCGGATGGGTTTCCACGTGAACTCTCCTATGTGTTGATGATTGAATGCGTATGGTTGTTTATGTTTATGATGCAAGTCCTATCATGGTTGAATGAATGATGTATTGTCAATAGAAGTCGGAATGCATGAATAGGTTACTATGCGCAACTTTTGAGTCTTAGTTTATGTTTACATCGCAATCGTTGTTGCGCGTCTATTATATTGTGCATGTATGTTAACTCGCTATTATATTCCTTTATGTTTAAAGTACTAAGGACAAATTGGTGTCATGTCGTTAGTAGTTAAGAAAGTATATACACGGTGTGCGCTACAGTTCAGCGTAAATGCCTCCATCCTCACGACTTGGTCGAGCTCCTTAGCCGCGCACCAAGGGACTATAATCCCTCGACGATCCGCAAAAACATGGTTCCAACGGTTACCCATCGAAGAGATATCTCGGGTGAGACTGCGCCTGCTTTGCAGGTGTTGCCGACGGGGCTTTCCCTGTCAAGCCAATATCTCGGGTGTTTGTTGGGTTGACGAGCTGCGTAGAACTTGGGTCGCGTGAGTTAGGAAAAGTGGCCAACACATGCTATCTCTATGTTTCAGCATGTGCTAGCTATACTTGTTAGCGCTGGTATCGATTCGTGTTCGAGGGTGCTTATTCTTATGTCTTTCCAAAGTAACACAGCCTTTCCCAAACAAATTAAATATGACTTTTGGGTAAACCATGATAGATTTAAAACAATTTGGATATGTGGCACTTGTGCATTAGTCGTCTGGTCAAAACAAAGGAAGCGAAACGAGTTTGTTCTCTAAACAAACATGAAACGAGTTAATTAATCAACTTAACTTGAGATTGCAAATTTAAATGAAAACCACCATAACAAAAGTTGCATGGCTAAAGCAACGCAATACTCGCCAAGGTTAGAAATGTGTTATTGTTTAAATGGAGGCCTATTGATGTGGTTGTTTGTAATGAATTTGCATGTGACAATCAACACAAATTATCAGTGATGGTAAAACACTCAGTATGTTTCTCTTCCCTTGGTGAACTATCGCACACATCAAGGCCATTCCTGATCACCCATGTTTGTTGTTCTCGTCGGTTCTTTGGCAGGCCTGCTATGAATGTTCAAAATTCTTTTTGTTTGCAAATGATTTAATATTTATGCTTATGATTTCAGGATAATATTGAATGCTTATTACTTATTAATAATGTATGTGCTTTTCAATATAGGCAGTATGAAAACTTTGATTATACTGCATAATCGAGATCCTATTCTACTACTAATCACACACATCTTGATCTCTTTTACCCTTCTTTTTGAAATTTTGAAAAGGTGCAAATTTCGATAAAGGCTTTATAAAGAGAGATATCAGTCAGTCCAATATAGATTCGCATTGTCATTACACATTTTGACTAGTCATTTGTGTGCAGTGGAGGAAGCAAACCAGTATCGGAATTGATTGCATGCTCACAAATTGAGCATTACCTTTTCTTTGATTATGCAACCGGGAAAAGTGAATTTTATAGAAAAATCTATTTATGTCCTAGATGTGACTTCTTATGATAATTCCATTTATTTACCAATTTAAAATGTTCTAGATTTGAATTTTTCAAATCATTTGCATGCGCATCTACTTTGTTCTTTTTCCAACTTCCTTGTTCTTGCAATAGAATCTCAAGGACATCACCACCTCTTGGCACTTGTAAAGAGAGGACCCAATAGTTGCACTCAACCGCTAGTGGAAATAGAAATGATGTTAGCTAAAGTTAATCTTGGAAATACTAGCTACCATAAGTGGTACATAAAATTACTTTATGTACTTCATGCTTTTAAAATTATTTATCAAAAAACTTTCTAGAACTACAACAATGTCTATCAAGGCAGGACTGATGGTGATGGTGGCGTAGTTGTGCTTGGTGGGTACTTTATTTATGGATGCATCTAGTGAGGTTTCCCATCCAAACTCATATATAACCATTGAAATTTCCCTTGGACGGGATTTCTCTAGAGGAAAACTCATGGCGAATTTCTTTAACATATCTACTTCAAACCCATAACTTTGTTGAAAATACATAGATGTAATTAGTTACTATGTTTGTGGAGAATGAAGGATAATAAACCCACTGCAAAATCATAAATAACGCCACTACAAATTCAAAGTGAATTGATGTAACTACACAAAATTGATGAGAAAACTGCAAATCACCTTAGAGAAAGCGTATTCATGGTGTGCTAAGCTCTACAAAATGATGGAATAGCCTACCCATTAGGAAAATATAATCCATGGGTACAATTCTCATGAGTTTTTAAGTTGGTTAACGTAAAAGCAACACATTGTAAACTTTGAAATCGAACTGATATTGAATCGCAGATGCCTAGCCTTGAGACTACCAAATGTTAGAGACTTCTTCTTTCATGTTTTTTACTATAAAATCCCTAGATTTGAAAGAAACTCGAACCTAACCCAGTATTTTCCAAATTGTAGCGACAACAGAGATTTTCTAGAAGTTATTATGTGCTTGTTTGAATACTTTGGTTGTCAAAATATAAGAAAAGCAACAGCTGGAAGATTAAACGTTGGAAAGGACGCAACTAGCATTGAATTTTCCTCTTTTCCTTCTGCCACCTATATTAATTAATGAATATCATCCATCTCAACATTAAATAACTCGTATGCCATGTATTTATTTAATGTTGGTCTGTTTGTGGCATACAGACTATGCATTTGACCAATGCAATGCAATTAGAATCTAGTAGCAGTGACCCTGACCTCACCCATAGAGGGGAATTTAGGGGAAGAGAAGTTCAACTCTTAAAATATACTATGAACATAGTCTTTTCGGCTTTTCCACACCAGTATAAATCCATGCTAAATTAAGATTTTTTCTGCATAGAGAACTTGTTTTTTATAATTCCAAATCAAAATTATTTGAGCAAACATAGATTGTTTTTATTATTTTATTAAATCTGTGGGTTCTTACATAGATTTATATTTTAATTTTTTTCAGAACCTAATTGAAATTTTGTTTCAAGAAAAAGACAGGGGATTTATATTTTAATTTTTTCAAGGATAATAATAAATGAAAGTTAAAAGCTTAATGTATAATTAATAGTATTTTGATCTCCTTTATTTTATAAATGTATTTTTATAAGTGAAAAAGACCAAATCGAACGAAGTTATGATGGGGATACTAGGGCTACCAATTAGCCTTCCTCTTTTCAAGCAGAACGGGAAAACCACCCTTAATGTGCACAGTCAAGCTGTGAATGAGCTTTGTATTTTCCATAGTCGAATATTCCACCATGAACTGCAATCTTAACATAGAAACCATAGTTTCTGCAGCATATTTTATCTGACTAAAAGCCATATCTTTGCCCAGACAGACCCGTGTGTCGCCTTGGAAGACTGTGAATTTGAAGGAACTTTACGGGATAAAATTCCCATCCTTGTTCAACCATATTTCTAGTTTGAATTCGAAGCGGTCAGTATCCTAGATGGCATCCCTACGATCCATGGCATGTGGGTGGTAAGTCACTTGAGTGCCTTTGTGCACAATAGTCCCCTCAAGTAGAACGTCATTGTGGAGAGCGTGTTTGGAGTCCAAGAGGACCGACTGATAAAGTATCATCAATTCACAGATTGATGCATGTAGGTAATGCATGCTATGCAAAGCCTCGTATGAAAATTGACCCAGGATTTTCCATCCCATTTGGATTCGAGTTTGACAGGCATGAGACGGGCAATTTCTTTGAGTATTGCTTCCAAGATGCCTACAAAATGTTTACATGTACAATAAGCTAGATATTTACATATGGTGATTTTAATACGAACTAAACATACAAACTTTAACACAACAAATTCCTATTTATCTGTGAATAACAAATTTCTATTTACTTGTGATTCATCTTGCCATAATATTTTTGTTGCACTCCCTCACACCTGTAGAAGCCTTACATTCTTCATCAAAATCGAGGAAGGTAGAGAAGAGTTGGGATGTTTGTTGAAGCAAATCCATATGAGATTCAGGGACTTCATCATCATTATACTGTGTTCCAAGAGAGAAGCTTCAGTACCAACAAGTTGCAACCTCCTCATTTGAGTACTGCCAAATGCATCGTCTTCATGATAATCAATAAGCACCATTCTATTTCCGCACACGGTAATTATGTATCCAATCATCAATACTTACAGAAGCTTACTGCAATAAATCATCAATAATGATGATCTCTATCGAACGCCAAATTCGATGGGCGAAGAGCTCTCAGTAACATTTCTTAGCCAACTTTCATAGTTTGTCATACATATTTGTATCATTCCAACTGTCTAATTCCATAGTTTCCATGGGACACTTGGAGGTCATGCATATTATCTGAAACACAACTATGTAGGTCCACCACACACTCGATTTGTACATCTGAAAACCCAAACTCCGTGAGCCAGAAAGACATTGCACTAGAAAACACGTGGGTGATTCAAAGGTTAGTTGGGATTTAAAAAATCAACAGGCCAGGTCGTCGCCATGGTTTTGATTTTTTTTTATCTAGCAATGAGTTCTACTAACCAAAGTTGCACAACTTGAAAAAGAAAGAAAAACCTATGCGGATCTGAAGGTTGAAGAAAGGTTTATGGGAGTCTAATGAGCGGTCATATTTATATTAGTTATTTTGAAAAGAAATCTAACAGTAAGAAAAAGAATTTATGTTAGTTGGATTGTAATTTTCAGTTTCACATATCAAATCTTACGACTCAGAGGGCCTTCACATTCCATCGTGATAGTTTTGGGATCCGCAAGGAGCAATGGGCACCATGCCTTTGCCTTTACGTGTAGTGAAGAGAAAAGGTAAAAATAAATTCAATGGAATTGTTAAGTCTATCAAAACTTGTGCCCCCTGAGCTACAATATGTGTGTGGAAGGGGGTTGGTTTCTACATCCATTACGTCATGAAAATTATCCAACAAGCTACTAATGGACATCCTGACTATATACTATCGATATTCAATACGAAGATTGACTTGGGTTTTTAAAAACTTGAAACAAAAAATTTTCTTCACCTGTCAACCTTATTTGGCCATTCAATGATCTTCAATACATGAGATTATAAGAGGACCCATGTGAATGGTCGATAGGAAAAATGGTGTCACTTGTGCAAATTATGATGTGCAGAAATTTTGATGTCTCGCATGGCTCAAGTTTCAATTTTAAAGGTATAATCTCTCCATGTTGAGGTCGGGTCTCAGTTTCAAAGGTATAGTTCCTCCATGTTCAGGGGTTTCGTGGTTCTCTAAAGCTACCTAAAACTTGGAAAACTCCTATAACTATGCCCCTTGGATTTTTGGACATTGTTTCTTTGTAAGATTCCATTAGCATTCAAAGGATGGAGGTAAAGCATTGACTTATTCACCCAATGCTTTCAAATTTAAAAACTTTATGTACACAATCCTTTTGAAGTAAACTTATTTTCACTTATGTAACCATTTAGAAGTTTGATGTAACTTATTTTCACTTAACTTCCTAGACTTGCTTTCATCACATAAACTTATATTATCTACACACACAACTTTCTCTCATTGTTTTCATTTCCCCATAAAAATTTAAATATATTAATAAAAAGGGTTTTAAGAAATTTTAATATATAAACTGTGTTCAGGGTTGATAAAGTATATGTAAGAGATTATAGTAGCCTTACACATACTACTTGTCAGGATGAAATTTCGGTGAAACCCAAGGCATATAAGGGGATTGTTGGATAGCAAAAAAATTGCATGGGTTCCTATTTATTGTTTATTAGTATTTGCACTATAATTTCTATAAATTCACTATACTTGCTTTTAACACATAAACTTACATTATCTATATAACTTGAGATTACCTCCTAGCAATTAATGTGGGAACTCCTGTAAGGCATATACCATAGCTAACCCTTCCCTTTAAGTAGTGGTATAGTTGCGCTCAGCTTGCGACAGCTTTCTGCTAGCAAAGTAAATCGGATGATATAGGTTTCCTTCTCCAGGTTGCGCAAGAACTGCTCCCCAAGCAATTTCTGAAGCATCTATGTACACATGGGTTCCTATTTATTGCTTATTAGTATTTGCACTATAATTTCTATAAATCCACTATACTTGCTTTTAACACATAAACTTACATTATCTATATAACTTGAGATTACCTCCTAGCAATTAATGTGGGAACTCCTGTAAGGCATATACCATAGCTAACCCTTCCCTTTAAGTAGTGGTATAGTTGCGCTCAGCTTGCGACAGCTTTCTGCTAGCAAAGTAAATCGGATGATATAGGTTTCCTTCCCCAGGTTGCGCAAGAACTGCTTCCCAAGCAATTTCTGAAGCGTCTATGTACACATGAAATTCCAACTTCCAAAGTAAAGGGAACTGTTAGGTGGCCATTTAGAACTCTATTTCCGCTGTCATTGCTATCTGATCACGTAGGGACATAAAGCATTATACACTGAACACAAATATATGTTGTTTTAACTACCTAAGAATCTTGAGTGAAAGGCAGGGCATATAGATCTATAATTCGGTCTAAGAGATTAGGAGAGGTCCCTTCTTTTCCTTTACGGTGCTTGGATTAGGCCCATTGTTGTGGATAGAACGTCCCTTTATTAGGCCCCGTTGTGGGGGAACAACAGATTAGAATCCTATCCACATAGCTACCCAAAAAAGTAGAAAGTTTTTATGCACGATGCGGTAGAGGTGATTAGTTCATTTTAAACACACCAAAAAACAAAATTTCTATGTTTCATTTAGCGAGCTAATTTGAGGGTTATGGTATAAGGGTTATAGCTAGTTATTAAAAATTTAGAAACTGAAATTTCAACATTAAATTTATGACCAAAATTCAATATGAATATGATCTAAATAATTACACCGCAAACCACATCAAGCATACCAAGGATCTTTACATAAAATATCAGATTGCGTCATCCATGACAATATCTGATTCAGAGCATCTTAGCACTTTAGCGGTTTCTGGTTGATATAGGGTGAAGATTACGCATTTCATAGCCGTCTTAACGTCGAAGTCAAGTCATCTGTTATATATATACATAAAAGGAAATATATATATACATAAAAGGAAATTTAATAAGGAACACTACAAGATGCATGCCTGTGTGCCCGTCAGCCTTCTTCCTGTGGAAATATATATTACATAAAAGGAAATATATATACATAAAAGGAAATTTTATAAGGGACACTAAAGCTGCATGCCCGTGTGCGTGGCAGCTTTGAAATTCACAACGGGTGTCCGTCATTTGAAATCCCAACCCTGGTTGGGCGCACACACTAGCTTGGAGTTGCCGATGCGAATTCGTGTTCGTGTTTGCAGTTTCCACTAATCTAATTCTGATCTGCATGTGTCGCATCGTCGTCTTAGGTCTATCAATCCATAGCATTCCAATTTCAATGGCAAACCAGGCTGCTTCTGCTTCTCCCTCCTCCTCCTCTGCCTCCACTTCTTATCCCAATTTTGATGTGTTCATTAATCACAGGGGTCCTGATGTCAAGGACACGTTCGCCGCCCATCTCTATCGTAGGCTTCTTGACCATGGATTGCAAGTCTTTCTGGACAAGCCAGAATTGCGTCCAGGACACCAGATTACTTGTCAAATAGAGGCGGCTATTCAAGTCGCCCCGGTCCATGTCGCCATTTTTTCTCCCACCTACGCGGACTCGAAATGGTGTCTTCATGAACTCACGCTAATGGTGGAAACGAGAGAGAGGGCGAAGTCTAGGGTTACCATTGTTCCGGTGTTTTACAACGTGAAGCCTTCCGAGCTCAATTGGACATATAATGCAGGTGGATCATACGCTAAAGCCCTGCGCGATCACCAACAAAAGACAACACAAGACTCTCAAACCGGTGAAGTAAAGCCGCGCTACCACTTGAGCACTGTTCAGAAATGGAGAAGCGCTCTTTCTTATGCCGCCGATATAAGCGGTTTCGAGCTGGATGGGTGAGCATCTCCCACTTCCTCTCCCTATTTCTTTTTAGTTTTCAATTTGTTGGATTGCTAGGTACAGTATCTTCCCTCTGTTTATTTATTTTATTCTTTGAATCAGTGACGAAGAGGAGCTATTGAAAAAGGTCGTACAAACTGTATTGAAAAATGTTCCAAAACCACTGTTGGATGTTGCTAAATATCCAACTGGGGTAGAGGACAAATTACAAGATTTTGAAAGGGCAGTGTTGCAGCGGCACCAACAACAGGTAAAAGCCAAGGTTGTAGGGATAGTGGGTATCGGCGGGGTTGGAAAAACTACACTGGCCAAAGCATTATTCAACCGTAAGAGATCCGATTACCATGAATCTTCTTTTTTAGTTGATGTTAGAGAAACGTCAGCTAGAAAATCAGTTAGTTATTTGCAAAGGAAGCTCATAGAGGACTTGAAACATACAAAAAATATCAAAATTGAGAGTCCTGACCAAGGCATAGGAATACTTAAACGGCATCTGTCACATTGTCACGCTCTTATAATTATAGACGACGTAGATCACGCCGATCAGCTGGACGGGCTTTTGCCAATGAAGGATACTCTTCACCCAGAAAGCTTGATTTTGGTAACAACTCGTGACAAACATGTCCTTAAAGAGTCAGGAGTGCCATCGATTTATAATTTGACGGGGCTAAATCCGTCGTACTCCAGAGAGCTCTTCTGCTCCTATGCTTTCTTTCAGCCACTTCCCCCACCAGAATTTGCAGAGCTGGTAGATCGGTTTGTTACGGCCTGCGATGGATTGCCATTGTCACTTAAAGTAATCGGGGCCCTCCTTTGTGGAGAAAATGAAATATACTGGGAAGAGCAATTCGATCTACTTCGCCAATCACTACCTACAGAGATACAGAAAAGACTTAGAATCAGTTACGACTCATTAACAGGAAGGGATCAGGAAATATTGCTAGATATTGCTTGCTTTTTCCTAGGAGAAGACAGAGATAGAGCTGTTAGAATATGGGGTCCGGTGGGGATTCGAAATCTAGAGAACAAATGCCTCTTGGAGGTGGACGGTAAAAATAAAATAAGAATGCATGATCACATTAGAGATTGTGCAAGGAATATTTCAGAGGAACCATCCATGCCCCCTCGTCTGTGGCATCGGTCAACCGACATCATTGATGCTTTGTTAGAGTTATCCACATCTGTAAGTGTTTCAATTATTATTCAAACCGCTTTGTTTTGTTTAACTAAACCTCCTTTGAAGATAGATTTGTTTACTCAATTTCTGATCGATGAACAGGCCGTAATAACCGGAGTTCGCGGAGTCATCTCTACGGGTTTCTTCTTAGGGTACAGATCAGACATCCTGAAGAATAAGATTAATAACCACATTCAATATGGTATGAGAAACGTGCAATTTGTTGCAACTCAAGGCAGACTTTTAGATTGCATATTGAAGAGGGTGCGGTCCCCACGTCTGAGATGGCTCCGTTGGACTGAATGTTCCGAGTCTTCCCTGCCTGACTGGATTCCTATGGAGAATTTAAAAGTTTTGGAAGTGCAGGGGTACAGGTTGAACTCTCTGTGGCCACTCCACTCTCAGGTAGGTAAACCTAGTTTTAATCTAATTCCATTTTGTAGACTACAATCATCAATCATCACATATATATATATATATATATGTCTTAATGTTGAAACGTCAACATTGCAGGGGCCTCTCCAGTTGCGAGAGTTGAGTATCGTGGCTGCCCTCAGAGAGTTTCCAAAGTCTATAGGGCAGCTGAAGCGCCTTGAATGGATTTCCGTAAATGATATAAATGCCATGACAGCTAACCCGTTATCCCAGCTCAAAACTTTGCCTCACGAATTTTGTAATCTGTGCTCGTTGAAACACTTAGTGTTGAAAGGGCTCCTTGAATTGTGGTCGCTCCCTGATTCGTTTGGAAAGCTAACAAACCTGGAGTACCTCGATTTGGGAGGTGCTTCCAGGTTGCAAACGCTTCCAAACTCTTTTGGGGATTTAATTCGACTCAAACATCTATCTTTGGGAGAGTGCTCCAGTTTGACCATCTCCAACGGAACACTTGAAAATATTACAACCCTACAATATTTAAATCTACAAGGCTGTCGCAATGTGAAAGAATTACCTCTTCAAGTCGCACATCAACAGTCCTTGGAAAATTTATATTTGCAAAATACAAACTTGAAAGAATTGCCCAGCTATATTGGAGCCCTGTGCAGTTTGCAAGTTTTGCAAATAGGTAACCACTCGTTGGAAATGCTGCCGCCCTCGGTCGGTTGCCTCAAGAGCTTGAAGTATTTCTCAGTTTATGATTCGCCGAAACTGAAATGCATGCCGGACTTCTTTGGACTGTTGACTCAGTTGACAGAGTTGAAGTTAGTGCGATGTGGAATAGAGTACATACCAGAAGGCCTTCTAAAGTTGAACAATCTAGATGGTTTAGAAATAACTGATTGTCCGTTGCCCGAAGCAGACAAATTATTATTTAAACGCGGAAAAGCGTGGAATAAATTGGAAAACGCCAATGACAAATGCATGTTTGGGCTCACCAGGTTATGGCTTCACCGCACAAAAGTACGGGAGGTAGTCTTTCCGGAAGGCCTTTGCCCAAACCTTAATGAAATCAGCATCGTTTACTGTGTAAATGTAGAGCTATTAAATCTTCAAACTTTGAGATCTTTGAGGGAGGTCGTAGTTGTAGGATGTTGCAAGCTGAAGAGCATAGAAGGATTGGCGCAGCTCACAAAGCTTGATATCCTAAAAGTTGTAGGACTCGATGAGATAGTAAGTTTAGAAGGTGTGGAACATTGTATATTGTTGGGCAGCCTCAATGTCTTTCTCTGTCCCAAGCTCCAGAGGATACCATGGTTGGGGCAGCTCACAAAGCTTCGGTCGCTAAGGGTTGCTGGATGCAATGACATAGTAAGGTTTGAAGGTGTGGAACATTGTACGTCGCTGGACAGCCTCGATATTAGTGGGTGTCCCAAGCTGATGAGCATACCATGGTTGGAGCAGCTCACAAAGCTTCGGTCGCTAAACGTTGGTGGATGCAATGAGATAGTAAGGTTGCCAGGTATGGAACATTGCTTGCAGGTGGAGGACCTCAACGTCGAGAACTGTTCCAAGCTCAAAAGCATACCAGGGTTGGGGCAGCTCATAGAACTTCGAACTCTACATATTAGTGGATGTCATGAGATAACAGGGTTGCCAGGCGTGGAACATTGCCTGTCATTGCAGGGCCTGGATGCCCGTGATTGTCCCAAACTGCAGTGGGGTGGAGGAGTACTTCAGAAACTGCGTAGACGATTAGGGGAAAACCTCAAAATCGATGTAAAACCATACAAAAGACATAAATTGTGTAGAGAATATGTAATGCAATGAAATGATAAATTGTTAGAATTATCCATACAGTGCAATGCGTGGTTACTGTTTGCTTGAATGAGTGATCTAAGTAGTCGCTCTCAGGATTGTTGCATGGCTTTTAATACGAAAAAGCTGCTCACTACGAAAGTATTAAAATAGAATTTAATAATATTTTATTAAGAAAATTTTTATTAAAAATAAAATATTTAAAGTGAAATTTAAAAGGTATTTAAATTTATAAATAAATAAAAGAAAGATTTAAATTATTATTTTAAGGTGTTATTATTTATTGAAAGATATAAAAACTTTTATATTTTTATTTCATTATAAATTGAAATTAATCAATTCAGAATTTTATAATTATAGATAAATTTTAATTTTAATTTTATAATTAATTGGGAATTTTATAATTATAAGATTTAAATTTTAGATTCACAAAAAACAATTAATTAAAAAATTCTATATTAATAAAGTTTTACATTAAAAATTATTATTATTATTTTTTTAACGGGTGGAATATTGTGTAAGTGGTTGAAATTAAGGTTTTTTTTAATAATGTGAAATATTGTGCAAATTGAGAGTAAGGTTTTAATTGAAGATTGGTGATGGTGATGATTAACTTAAGAAGGATAATACATGGTTTACTTTAAAATCTTGTTGATGTGCTCAAAACTCTTCCGAAGAAGCTTTCCAAACTCACTATAGTTTTGCAAAGTTAGGAGGATATAAAGGTTCCTATTTTAGCAAATACTATGAAACTCACATATAATGTGGATGTAAGCAAGGAAAGGCACTCAAAAAAAACTATTTCATCATCAACACTCATACACACAGAGGAAAAACCCTTTTGGTCCATGGAGTTTTAGGAATAGACCACCCCTTAATTACTTTTGATATTATTATGGTTGTTATTTACTTAAAAAGAAATACGTAAATTAAATTATATATATATATATATATATTGGGAATTGGAAGTTGTAAAAGTTCAACAACAATTTTAGGTTTAAAACACTCATAAAACCTACAACATTCTCTAAGGAGACAAGTGGCCAATATTCGGGGAATCAGTTATTTGGTTATAAAAGTCTTAGGCAAGACAAAAAGAGGGGGGAGAATTAAAAACAAATCTACCATAGATCACCTTGGGGGTGAAGGCTCTATAAGAAATTCTTGAGATAGTACAAAGCTTCCAGAGAACATCTTGTTGATGTTAGGCTCTGTAATGTATTCCTGCTAATAGTGGTGGAAACTTGAGGCTATGGAGAAACTACTTTAAACCTAAGAGTCTCGACAAGGGGGTGAAACTAAGTAAGTGAAAAATTGCTACAAGTTTCTACTGTAGGGTGGTGTGACACTATTACAACTACCACTTCCAGATATGTACAAGAATTTGAAACTAGTTCCATTTCCTCATTACAATGTTTGGTGTATGATTTTCATGTCCCCTCCCCTCTTTCCTGGAGAGGACACGAGAAACTGCTATCTAACTGGGCATCTAGCCCCATGAACATAATAAAAAATGCACTAAAAGAAAAAACATATGCAAATGTATAATACATGAAAATACAATGGAAGCATATCTCTTTCAATACATTCATAACAATTCTTCAAACAAATACATTGCAGAATTAATACAAGAGAACACTTATCTTGAAAATGAGTTGTCCCGAGCAACTAGCTATGTCATTGCAACATTCCACCCAACCATAGGTCAGTTGTGCTCATCAATCTCTCAGAACAACTGTCACCCCCGAGCTGGGCATGATTTCCATAAGGAAAAAGGGAACAACAGGCTCACACATAGCCAAATACACACCAAGGTTCAACCAAGCCAATCCACAGTTGGGTTTATCGAGTTGTTAAAGCATTGGAAAGGAAGAATCGCTAATCTAGTGAGCTCAACCATAGAGCTATGGACACCCCTACAAGATATATCTAGCTTGGCCTCCACAATACCTACACACCCGACACAAGGGAGTATTCCCTTCACTAATACATAGTCCCTTGGGCCATACCTTCCATTCCAGTGTTCTCCCAGGTGCACATAAAAGAGTAGCCAACCCCTTTTGTTTTTTCTTGTGGTTCCTCTCTTCACTAGGTTTATAAAGCCAATTATGGACCTCTTCCACTCCTAAATTCTTACTTACAGTTCAGACCAAAACAAGGATGCACATAACAGCAAAACACAAGTGTTGGGCATGACTCAAAAAATGTTTTGGCAACCAAAAATGAAATGGTAGAAGGAAAAATCGAACCTGGGAGAGCAAATTCGGTTTCGAAAAATGTTTATGGGAAAAAACGACCTCTATAAATCCCCAAATAATGAATCTCTCTTCCCATCCATTGTGCAACACAAAAAACGAATTTCCAGCTCTGGAAAAATGAAGGAAATGCAGGAAACGTGAGGAAAAACGCCCCATCTATCTCCGGTTGCATGAGGAATTGAAATGCATGGGTGAGGAATGGAATGGTCACACTTTTTTGGGTGTTTTCTTCCCTCAGGTCATCTTCCTTCCAAGAAAACCCCCGTTCAGACCTTTCTCCTCTGAATTCGTCGTATTCAAACCTTCGCTACCGTTCGAGGAAAAAACTTCTCGAATAATTGGCCAATCATTTTCTTTCCCCATAAGAAAAAATATGATTTCCCAAAATGATGGCTTTCCCCAATATGAAATTGAATGCCATACCTCTCCATTCCCAATGCATTAACTGCCCCAACTAACTTCTTGAAGAATTAAATGATTGCGTGCATAAGTCAAAATGGGTAGTTGAGAGTTTTTGGGTTCTCTCATTGACATTTGGCTTAACACTATTGGCTCAAGGGTTTGAATAATTACCTCCCCTTTTCCTTCTGAAATCATGCCCCCATCTCTTGTTGCATTGCATAGCTAGTTGTGGGTATTTTATTAAATTGCATTTTTACATGATGTATCAATTTATATTGTGCCTGGCTAGCACAATAACCATATGCATAGATTTTTAATTGTCGATACATGAAACGCTAAATCGATGGTGGGGCCTTGGCCTTGAGCTCCTCACCATGATTTAATAATGTTATTTACATCATTTACAATTTTAATGCAATAGGGGTCAAAATCGAGATATTACAATGACAGGTTGTTGTTTATTTTATTCATATTACTTGTATTATTCTTATTCTAGCAGGGAGGAAGGAAACATAAGTATCATCTTTACTTTGTTATTGAAAAGTGAATGTTTACAGTTCTTTCATTTATGTGTAGATTTAGAGTTAATGTTATCTCTAAAACGAGTCAATAAACAATCTTCTATTTATGATAAACCAGTTAAATAACATATAAACCTAAGTTTATTATTGTTTTGATTTATAAACTAGCATCAAAATATCTACAAGGATATGCCTATTAATTTTGTTATATTTTATAAGAAAATACAAGGGTCGAATATATGTAACTATAAACTTAAAAAATATATATATAGCAAAACCCTATCTGGTCTAAACAAGACGTAAATGGACAACCGACTTTTATATATATATATATATATATATATATATATATATATATATATATATCAGCGCAACAGGGTTAAGTTCTAGCTAGGATACAGTAAATATTTGATACTAACGCTAGAAAAACAAAAACTAAACTAAACATTTAATCATAAGGTAATCCCTAACACGCAATAGCTTTAAAATGCAATGGGAAATATTAAGGTAAACATAACCGAAATGTTCTCTACAAACTGGCGGTTCCACAGTTAAATGAATTTACAAGTTACAGTTAAAATACATGCAAAGAATTTATATTATTTATACAAATACCGAATAGAAAACCAACTCTGATAATAAGTAACGACCTCATATACAAATGCTATAAACTCCATATATTTAAATTTTACAATGAGAGACAAAGTCCATATAAAGCCATATAGAACGTATTTGATTCTATTCATTAAAACGTCAGATTCACACCCAACATCCAACCCTTCAATAAATAGATATAACACAAGATAAACCCTAATACTATCAATAAAATCACCCACAATTCCGAATGGATCGAGTTAAAGAATCTAGCAGAAGCCCTATGAAAATGTTACGGCCAATCCTCTAAATCCTTTGTTAAAAATGACCAAGACTTTCACGGCCAACTATTTCAGTGAAGCTTCTTCTAAAAAGACGGAACAGAGAGATAGAACCATCATGTTAAACCATCAACTCACCTTTAGAAGATTGGAGACCGTGGCCAAACATATAACGTGTAAAATGAAATTGTAGCTTTGATTAGTAAGAAATTTATATATTGGTGTGTGAGTTATGAAATCCTTAGCTGAAAGAAGTTGTTTACCTGGAATGTATTCGTGTGAAAAACCCCAACAATGTTACCATAATGTAAACCAAGACTGCGAACCATAACCACAATTGAACTAGAGGTTTGATAAACGCTCACACATGCTGGGTACATTATCAAACCTTCCACTGTAAGTTGTGAAGGGAGACCGGGCTACGAGGGAGCTTCCTCACTGAACCAAGTGAAAAAATGACCGTAGGGTCAAGATGGATAAACGACAGGAAAGGTCAACGGTGCTTTACAACTGTAAAACACCGGATTTGAAAACACTTATTTTCCACTTAAATTTACTAACAAAAATCCTATTTCCATAGTTGAACAATTATTTAGAATTCTAGTGCTCATGCCCATGGTTTGTATTCCTTTAAAACTATTAGGTCAACCCTTTTGTACATCAGTTGGCATTTCACCTATAGGAAGAAAGAAGATGGATTAGCATAAATGCTAAGTGAGTTTATGACTTGATTTGAAGGGTCTATCGCCCTTTATTACACCTAGTAGTTAAGCATTTGAGGAGAAACTTTTTAATTCATCCAACTTCTTTTCTGCTTGAGAATTATTTAACCCGACTATTAAACCTAGGAATCAATTAATTAACTATATGTTAGGGTTTACCCTTTGCGAATAATAAATAATAATAAAATGTGTATTTATGTTGATATATATATATATATTAATTATGATTTTGCAGTGGGAGTGTTACAAAATGGTACCAGATCGAGGTTTATAAAATTGTGACATAATGGGACATTACGTGCTTAAACATTACAAAACATTGAATACAAATCCCTTTAAATAACAAAATAATACATATTGTTACACGTAGACAATAAATGGCAGAACCTGAGCGAAATATGGATGAGGAGTATGTACTAGAAGACATGCCAGATTTAGAGAATGCAAGTCTTTTTGTGGAACTTGAATCCAAGCGTAATGCAGACATGCAGTCAGAGGTGCTGGAAACCATGAGGATTTTGAAAGAGGATATGAAAATTCTTAAAGAAGATAACCTCAGACTTATGAACGCTAAATCAAATCAGGAGGAAATAAATGAACTCATTCTTAAAAGTTTAACGGAACCCCCAAAAAACAATGGTCAAAATTCCTGTAGTGCTGGAAAGAAAAGGAGAGTTATAGTACAGGGTGACAGTAGTGAAGAAACAACAGAAACCCTTCCTAAGAATATACAAGATATAAGGAAAACTAAGGATATAAAAACTGGGAAACAGAAAGAACATCCTGTGGAACTACAAGAAGAATTTAAAAAGTTAAAACCCCTGACATTTGATGGAGAATCTGAAGAGCCAGTTCAAGCTTGGTTACATAACATTAAAATATATTTCCAGGTGTATAGGTATGATGATAATTTAAGAGCACGATAGCCATTTTTCAGTTGAGTGGAAAAGTTGCATTGTGGTGGCAGGAGGCCAAAAGTGTAAATAGTATACGTAGTAAAGAGTTGACCTGGAAAACTTTCAAGAATTTATTTAAAAATAAATACATGCCAAAATGGTATTATGATGAAAAATCCAAGCAATTCAATGATCTACAATTAGGAACCTTAACCATGGATGAATTTGTAACCAAGTTTGTAAACTTACAACACTATGTACCTTATTTGAAGGAGGAAAAAACTAAGGATTATAGATTTATCAGTTGTTTACCCCCAGCTTATAAGGAAAAGATTGAGTTTGAGATGCCTATGAAACATTGATGAGGCAATCAGAAAGGCTAAGTTGTGTTATCATTTGTTTAAACAAAGATAAAAAAATAACAAAAAATTGGAAAAATAAGAAGAATGAGAAGATAGATCAGCGTAAGAAGGGGTTTAAACCATCACCTTTCAGGAAAGGAACAAAAATTCATACTGATAATAATTATAGCAAACAAGGTGCAAATGTCAGCAGTGGAACAAAGGGTACTAATACGTCCAATGCGGGGTGAAATAACACCGCTAAAGAGGTCAAATGTTTGGGTTGTAATGGACCTCATTTATATAGGAATTGTCCTCACAAACCTAATAGAAAAATGGCACCTATAAATATGTTGGAGGAAGCTTCTATGGTCAATGATGTAGCCAGGAACATACCCAAAATCAATGCTGCTTTGGAGAACAAGCAAGCAAACCATCAATCTACCATGTTGGAAGTAGAAGGTAAATTATCAAATACATGTGTTTCTATACTTATTGATTCAAGAGCTAGTTTAAGTTACATTACACCAAGAGTAATTGAAAAATGTAAACTAAGTAAAGAAAAGCAAAAGAATGCGTGGTTGGTACAATTAGCAACAAGGATGAAAAGGAAAGTCACCGAAAGAGTTAAAGATTGCAGAATAAGTTGCAGCGATTTGAGTAATATAGTAAACTTGAACATACTTTTGTTAGGATCATATGACATTTTGATAGGATGGATTGGTTAGAAGCTCACAGAGACATTATTGATTGATTACATAAAAGTTTTGATTGTATGGATGAGAAGGGAAAAAGGCACACAGTAAAAGGAATTTAAAGACCTATAACAACACAACAAATTTTTGCAGTACAATTTAAAAAATGTTTTAGGAAAGGTTTTTTGTTGTATGCCATCAAATTTAATGAAATTGAAATGGAAAACCTGAAACAACATTGGAACAGTTCCCTATTTTGAAGGAATTTCGGGATATATTTCTGGAAGAGATACCCAGATTACCACCTAAACGAGACTTAGATTTTACCATAGATGTAATGTCGGGCTCAACACCTGTTATAGCTGATTTTACCACACTTGGTAGATCACATATTTTTGGCCTTCCATGTCCCTATGCAGACTCCTTGGACCCACTTTGCTCAAATTATACTTTGATGTCCCAAGAAAATCCCAAAAAAAAACCTTTTTATGTGTATACGAGACTTTTAAAGCAATATCCACATGTACACACAGTTTTTGAGCTAATACCCATGTACATTAGGAAATGTGCATGAACACAAAAGTTTTTGGAGTTTTCTTCATAGAGTCCCAAATAGCTTGATTCTTGGCCTTCCATATCAAAGATGATTTTAAGGGTGAATTATAGCCCATATGTGAATTTTAAGGAATGGCCAAAAAAAGGTGGGCAAATTTTTAATATTAAAATGGTTTTTTTTATTTAATAAATTAGCCCATTTTTTATTTTACATATAATTTTCCCAAATTAAATAGCCTGCACCGTGAAACTGTGAAAAATCACAAAATGGAATTTAGCCAACTTGATTATGGGGAAGATCTTGACATTCACCTGGATTTTTTCGGTAATGGAGGTCAAATCGCCAGAATTTTCCAGTTTTGGAGGAGAAATGGAGATGGTTCACCCAAATGTATGGATGATAGGTTAAAATTTTGGTATTTCGCCCTTGATTTATGGATATTTGGGTAAACTGGTCTTAGTTCGTCCTCGATTTGGCTAAAATGGGTAAAATGGACTTAGTTCATCCTCGAATTGGGTTTGTGGAACAATTATTTTGCTATATTACCTTCCCATATTTTACCAAATCATCCTGTGTCTATCGATTTGGTCCACATTTGAGAAAAGCATGGATATTTAGTCATTTTTGTACTCGATTTGGTCCATAATTGAGAAAAATGTTGATATATTTAGTCAATTGGGGACGTTTTTGTACCTATATAATGCCACAAGAGTCAGGGCTCAACATCAATCTTGATTTCATGCAAATTGTGTCTTTACGTGGATTCGTGGAAAGAAATTTCATGGTGGCTGAATCCTGAGTGGAAGATCTTTGCATTTGTTCAAGGTCCTTTGTATCTGCAGACTTTTACAGGTTAGTTTCTTCTTTAAATTATTTGTTGGTATGTACTTAGTTTCTTTGTATTTGTTACTTCACCCCTGGCACCTGCACTAACTAATCTTGTTGAATCCTGAACTATATTCAATTTTTTTTAAAGATAAGGTACCGACTATCCTCCCTGAACTCTTATGGCTTCCGGCCCAGCCTGCAAATAGTGCGGGTTTATCTATTCATTTAGTGTCATCGTCAGTCAGGTTGGTATGAGTCATAATTTGTATGGGTCTCACCGATATACAACGTGTTTTTTTCAGTGCAGATAGATTATCTAATGTCTTTCTAATTTTTTGTTTTCTATTTTGATATTTTTTTCTTCTACTGAGGGAGTGGTGGTTTATTTGATTGAATTTTATAGCAGGGTTTCACCTTGATCTAGGATCTAGGATCTGAGATGGAATTTGTATTATGTTTCTAGGGTGTTAGTTTCAAATGAAGCTTTAACATATTCCCTTATTGTTTATTACCTTTTTCTTTTCAACATCAGTATGGTTTGATCCTTTTGATCATTTTAGCATAGGGAACTATCACTATGGCAGGCCTAGTAGCTAGATTATGTAATAATGACCTCTATATATTCTAATTAGCATCGTATTTATCTTCCTCTTCAGTTGGATTAGTTGGTATGGGGGTTCCATGTTTCCTATCTATACATTTGAAAAATCCCCCATCTTGTGGGGCATCTAAAAACATAGGAAGTTCAAGTTTTGGATATGTGTGGATACTAAGTAAAATAAGAGATAATCTCTGTTATTAGATTTCCTATTTCAACACTATCGGTTGTGGATGGTTTACCTATGTATGGAGGCTTTATTGGCAGACACCAATTTCTTATGGTTGTCAAGTATGTGTGTTTACAGTAAATACATCTTAGGAAGGAGATGATAGACTGACATGTGAAATTTATGGATGAAATTGCAGAGATCCTGTCAATAATCTGTCACTTGCAATATTTTTGTCAAAAAAATAATCTTATTGATGCCAACATTAGCATATCATCGGTTTACAAATCGTTTGATTCATAGTTATGCCTCTTAGGGGTAAATAAAAGGAATTGTAGTTTGGAAATCCCATCATAGTGTAAGTGCACCGGGTTCTACCCATCACAAGGACTTGATTGTGTGTCCAAATATCACATGTCAGGTGTAGTTTATATTATTGATGGTGAAGGACATTGTGTTAGACAGGTAGATGGGTAGGCTCATTTTTCCCTTTAATGCAAAAATTGGATGAACAAAAACCTTTTTGTGTCATGTTGATCTCATTTAGAAGTGGCAAATCAGCCAGCTGATAGCTGATAGCTCTTGAACCCGCATCTCCTCACCCACCCTTGTTTGTTGCACCATTGGTCTCAGTGAAAATCTTGTACAGGTTATGCTGAAGAACCAAACTAACTATGTTTTATTCATGTACCTATGCAGAAGGTTGACACCTACATATCCTTGGGTTGAGGGGAAACACAAATAGGTTTGTTCTTAGAGGGATATAGCATAATTTTATTTTTGGTTAAGGTAAGTTGAGCATTATTTTGAAACAAATGAGTGTTAGACTTTTCACTCAGTGCTTGATAGTGGACCTCCTTTTTGCAGTGTGACCCTGTGGAGTAGGTTGTTAGAGTGACTATTATAAGTTCAGATCCATCCAATTTAAACCAAATCGACCAGTTCTAATCCATTTTTGGCCAAAATTGATCTAGAATGATGGGAGATGAGCTGGCTAGTTGACCAAATATGTCCTGAATAGACTAGTTCAAGATAGGTTCCTGACATAACTGTTAGTCGATCGGTTCAGGAATTGAGTTCACCATCCGCATAGGACTTGCTGGGAAGAAACCCATTCAACCTAAAGAAACAAAAGAAAAAAAATCACGCAAACCCTCCTAAAACACTAAATACAACTTTATAAACACTTTACTCCCAACCATGTCATCTAGTTGACCTCCCTATTGGAATTGTATTGATATTTCAATATAAATTCTTGAAGTTGATGTAGTAACGTTATCTTAAATTTTAACCTTAAAATTTAATGTAGGACCCCCATTTTAGGATGTATGGTGATGGAATCAACCCATCAAATCCACATGGAGAACATAAAAAAATATGTTACATATTAATATTTCAACACACTTCAACACAGTTTTACCATCTTAACATATCTGCACAACAAACTCTTTTACCCCTTCCTCCACCCCTTGAGCTAGGAGCTGGGGCATTCTAATGTTTGAAACCTAGGAAGGAAATAGGTTGTTAAATGGTGCCAATTAATTGAAACATATAATATTCTTAGTGATTCCAACTAATTGAAACCTAGGCTATAGTATGCCTAATGGCGCTAATTGATTGAAAACTATAGTATTCAGAGTTGTGCCAATTGATTGAAACTTTTAATATTCCTAATGCTTCCAACCGAATTTAAAACACCAAATAATACCAATTGTTGAAGCCATTCCACAAGAGAAAGCAAACTAAAATTTCATAGACTCAACCGAGTCGATCTAATTGCTTTCCCTCTCCAAAAGCAATGAATTTACACTTATCTTAGGTCTGGTTTCGGGTATATTTAGAAGCAACATGCATTGAATGTAGGGATAAACAAGTTGATTACAACAATACATTGCACCTATGTTTTGGGTGATATACATCAGATAAATTTTTGAGAATTTGCTTATCTGATTTGTTAGGAGTCCGTAGTCCTGAGGTTTGAGAGAGTCAAAAAATTTCAAGCTAGTGAAAAGTGAGCTCTGATTTTTTTGCTGAGGTGAGGTAAATTCGTTGGTAAAAGGAGTACCAATAGATGGAAAAAATAAGTGCTACATTTCTCCATCCACGGGAGTAGGGAATCAAACCACATATGATTAATGAAGAGAAGAAAAATTGGTTTCTAGTCCTTTCTCCAGTTTGGTCTGTTATCGATTGAGATTGAACTCAATGAAACTTACTAAGACTAAATGAGAATTGGTACCTGGTCTACAGAACTAGGGATTGAACCTATATATGATTGATGAAGTGAAGGAAACTTGGTTTCTAGTGCTTTCTCCAGTTTTCTTTGCTATTGATTGAGTTTTACCTCTAGGGATTGAACCTATATATGACTGGTGAAGTGAAGGAAACTTGGTGTCGAGTGTTTTCTACAGTTTGCTTTGCTATTGACTGAGTTTGAACTCATCCTTAATCTTATGTCCACAAGGAAGTTGAACCAACCTCTAAAGGCCCCTTCAAATAAGACTTATTCAACAAGTTATGTCCATAAGGAAATTGAACCAACAGAGTGATGTCTAAGTAGAAGCGCAACAAATTCAGTGAGTCCACGTAATAGATTCTAAAGGATTTTTTTTAAAGGAAACTTCCTCAATAAGTAATGTCCACAAAGAAGCTGGAAACTCACATGCAATCAAGAGATGTCCAAAAAGTAATCCAATCAAGTTCTAGAAGCTACCAAGAGCCAAACATCCAAGAGTATGGCCTCAAATGTGGATGATAGAAGTAACTTCCAAGTAACATGGAATCTCCATGTTAGTTTACCTCCAAATGATAGTCACATGCTTTTGGCTTCATAAAGAGAAACCCAACAAAGGAAAAGGTACAAAATCAATACCCCACGATAGGGAATAACTCCAATGAAGTATAAACAAGGGATTCTTTTATGAAATGATACTCCTTTAGATGAAACGTCTCACCAATGAAACCTATAAGAGCTTTAAGAGAAATATCAAACAAGTTGTTGTCCTAAATTATGGTAAATTTTGAACATTTAGGGAAGAAACTCCAAGAGGGTACGGCACCACTCTTCACAATTTTGTTACAGGCTGCCATTACAAATAACCAGCAGTTGTTATAGGAGAATCATTCTTGATGCCGAGAATGCTTAAACTAGTGAAGTTTCACCAATGTTTGCTGCTATTCTAAGGTACAAAGATGAGGTTTTAAGGCTGCTTTTGATTGTTGTTACCCTAAAATTTCCTCAAAAATCCCCCAGCTTTGGATTTGGGGCTTCTTCATTGTTGTTTTGGAGGCAAAACCAGGCTAAACCTGCCCATAATTGATGCTCGCTGTCAACAAGTGGTTGTCTGCTACTGTTCCTCAAAATTAAACTCTATTATGTGGCCAAATTGAACACAGTATATGCATCTTTAAGTGTGTTATGTGCCCAAAACTAACCTTACATGTGCCTAGGACTTTGATCTAGGTTTTTTCATGAGCCCATGATTGCCAAAATGTACCCAGATCTACTCTTTCCACCACTTCTATCCTCAAAACTGTTGGTGGTATTAACTGTTGAAGATCATTGTAGTTATTGGCTTGTTAGTTTTAGATTTTTTTTTGCTTTAGTTTTCAGATTTGCATGTATAATTCCATATTTCAGATTTTTTTCAAATTTCAGTTATAGTAGTCAAATTATGGGTTCGCTTGTATCAGCAGTATCAAAGCCCCAACTCAGAGCATATTCATATCAGATTCTCTTACGGTTCAGATTATATTTCTGCGTTTAGCCAATCCTCATTAACGAATATCCGAGCTTATAAGAAACTTATGGTAAAGAATCACCTAAAGATCTCTTTTTTCTGAATATGCTCTGCTTTATGAAGAATATCAGAAGATGTGGTTATTGAATTTAAGGATCCTGTAGAGGAGACTATTGTTGCTAGTGTATTGAGTCTTATCACTTTAAGAACAACAAGGTTATGCTTCACAGTGATGATTCTCATATTTGTGATTCACTTGAAATCTAATTTAGATAATGCATCTTTTTGAGGTAGAAAGTTGTGGTCTAGGTCTCTATCAAAGTCTGGCTATGAAATGAATAACAAAGGTTTAGAGGAAGATGAATAATTGGTACCAACAGATAGGCTGTTAGTGGTCGAATATATATCATGCTGGAAAACAAGTATAAAGAAGACTCTAAACCCATGGGGCATGGCTTACTGCTAACAGGTTGTTCAATGGAGAAATACAAATATTGCAAACATACATCTACTGCATCTAACCCTTTTCCAAGCGCATTTGACATGTATGCATCCCTAATAATGGGAGGCCTCACCTTTGTGACTTAACTGCAGACTCTATGGTTCATTATGGCTTTAATACAAAAGAGCAATCTCTTTAGTGAAAATCCAAAGATACGATTGCTTTGGGACAAAGAAACTTGAGAAAGGATTGTTATGAAGTTTAGAAATAACCCACTTTGTTAGTTCTAAGATTACTTAGAGTTAGAAGCATCTTTTTTCTATTCTCACTATAGCACATGCTCACAATAATGATTGTCATTAGACATGCTCACATTAACGACTGTTGTTAGACATGTTCACATTTATGTCCATCTCTCTCATTAGATCATTTAGTGTTTAGTAAATCCCACTCATAAATATCAATCATCGAGGATAGTAACTCCTCTTTTCTTGGATTCCTCTAATATCTAAATTGGCTACAAAAAAGGCTCTTAGGCATTCAAGCAGGGGCTTTTGTGAAGTGTGTTATTTCTATTTTTAGGAATTTTGGAAAAGACTGTTTGGGCCAAGAGCAGAACCCATACTACCTTGGATTTGGCCTGAATTGGCATCCATATATTTTCAGGGAAGTTTCTATTCAACATACTTATTTTTTGGGTTATATGATGTTCAACACCAACCTATTTGCTGCTAAGATTTACTTCTATTCTTCAAAGTCTATCATCATTTTTGGATGAAATCTCTGGTATTTCATTGCCGTTGTGATTCTTCATCTCTTTACAGTACTCTTAAAACTGTTTAAGAATTCATATTTTTTTCAAATTTAAATTATGATAACATAATTTTGGGTTGGCTAAAAAAAACAACCACCTCTTTAACTCGGTTATGTGCCCAAAACTGAACTTAGATGTTCCCAGGCCTTTGATCTAGGGTTTTTCATGAGCCCAAGATTGCCAAAATGTACCCATATCCACTCTTTCCACCACTTCTGTCCTAAAAAAAATCCCATGTCTGCTTCTCTCACTCTGTCTCTGCCCACAAACTTAATAATAATTCAATTTACTCACCTTTCGACTACTGAAGTATGCCAGGAATTAATGTTACTGCTTGTTTGATGGCTAGTATAAACCCATATTGAGGTTTTATAACTCTGTTTACCCACACACTTTCCAATGACAGCTCAGATTCAACCCAAAATTGGATTCAAGGCCATTTCTCATCGTTCTCATCCATGGAACCAGCCCAGAATGATTTCTGAAAAACCCTAGTGAATACCCTCTGCAAATAGGGGGGTAACAAGTTTCTTCCTACATGATACAGATATAATAGTTATGTGATTTATTACAAGGCATAAATAGTAACACATCTCTGATGGGGTTAAAGTGTCATGAGCTTTATGGGACTAAACTGTTTAAGAATATCATAGCTTGTCCATTGGAAGGGGCTCATCTTTAGAAATAGTTGGATAATCAAGCAGGTAGGGGAAAAGGCATATTGGATGTCATAAATTGACAAATATCTCATTTTCATGGAAAAGATAAATTGTAGGCTTCTTTCAACGGAGAGGATACATCATTTCACTTGGGAGAAGTGGCTCAGTTTAAATATGTCTTAGTTGTTTAATTTGCAGCTAGGATAGGGATTTTTATAGAAGATATTGATTATGTTGAATTTCTGGCCAAATCGAACACGATATCCCTACTTACCTATATAGGTAGGCATCATGCACATGCAACTACTTTGGATGACAATGTAAGATAACATGATGTATCATTTTTCTGAGCATTAATGAAATTTATTTCATCCAAAAAGTAATAATACTAATAGGGATCCTCTTTATCCAAAGAGATTCATAACAGGAGTTGGGGAACACAATTGTTTAAACAATTAATTAATTCTTCTTAACAAGGAACTCTTAAGGATATCTTCATCATTAATGAGGGGTAGCAACCAAAAGCAATGTGAACTAAAAGCACTCTATTTCAAAGGGAAATTGTACTAGGTAGCTATTATATCTATCCAATTTTATCCCTTGATCCTCTTACGAATAGTGTCCAAACACATAGACGTTGTCTAGGAATTAATGAGGGGTAGCATCCTAAAACAGTGTGGATTAGAGGTCCAATCTATTTCAATAGGGAACTACACCAGATGGTTGCTACTCTGATGAGGATCCTATATCATAGTTGTCACTTCAAAGGTGTCTTCATTTTATTAAACATTATGAAATCATATCCCTTATTCCTAATCCTCAACCAATATTACCTCTAAACCTCTAAAACTCATTCTCTCCTGCTTTAGCCACCTTTTTTTCATCTACATATGTTGTTTTTGTTTTTTGCAAAGGAACAGCCTCCTATTGATGTAACCTCTCCATCCCATACATAGATCATTTGGCCTTGTGGATGTTTAATAAAATATGCTCTATTATGTTCCTCATAAATCTAATTTGAATTAGTGTGAGAATTTCAAGCCACCAAGAAACATTTGATAATTTATTGTTGCACGGGTCCATTGCAAGCCAAATGATAAATCCCCTTTGAATAGTGTAGCAGCATTATCATGGGAGTGTTTGGAACATTCAGTTGCTCCTGGAAGCTTTGTTGGTGGAGAGAATTCAATGTCAGTTGAATTCCATGTACCAGATTCCTATATCTAATGAATCGACTTAACAATTTAAAGATGGTTGACAACACTTTAATTGAAACCATTTCACTAACTTGAAAGATTTTAGGTACTATCTTGTTGCAGTAGGAGTGGAGATGGAAGAAAGAGAATTAACCATTGTAATGCTAAATAGTCTACATAAGTCTTCAAGAAGGTTTAATAACCACCTTAAATATCTCAATGATGACAAGATACACATTTGCAGAAGGATATGGATTTGAGATTTCAAGTGAAAGAAAACTCTGCCAAGATACCTCAATAAAATTACAAATGTGAAGATAAGATGAAAATAAAGGGGAAATGACAATAGATGGCAAGAATAAAGCAAAAAATAAAAATATTTTGGGAGGACATGACATTATTGTGGCAAACCTTCACATTTATGGATACTTTTGCAAGAAGAGAAGAGGAGACATGGCATAAAAAATTCATATCACATCAATTTTACAGAAGACGAAGAAGATGAGGATGAAGACAATAATTTTTGTTTTTAGAGCATAGAAGAGAAAGGAAAACAAGTGTTTGGTATATAATATATAGACTCCCTTGCTACCAAAAGCATGTCATATCACAAGGAGTGAAGTTTCTGATTTTGATAGAAGGAATTCAACCTCATATCATGTCACTTTTGGAGATAGGACACGAAAGGTTGAAGGACAAAGCAATGTTGCCTTAAAGTCTAAATATTGCAATTTTAAGATCAGAAATGTCCTCTATGGGCTTGGTATGAATAAGAACCTGATATATATGAGAGAAATTATCAATAAAAACAAAGGTGAAGCTAGGTATTGAGCAAGTCTTCATCAAAAAAAAAGGAAGAGGTTTCTGTGGTAACTTAGGAAAATGGGACCTTACAGGCTTGATGTTGAACCCGCAGCCTCCAAGGCAATGATGATATAAGTAAAGTTGCCTTTGGACAAGTTGTCAAAAGAAATATAGCCACTTGAATCATCAATATTTGAAGATGATAAAGCACGTGGCGCTTGGAAAGACAACCAACTTATGTGTAGCATGTGTAACTAGGAAATAGAAGATCTAAAAGTTTGAAAAATCTATCAAAAACAAAGCAGGTGCTTGCAATTTTTCACCATAGTTGTGGGCATGTGATGGCACCTCATTATGGATCAGTTTACTTCATCACCTTTAAATTATTCTTCACATAAATATTGGGTCTACTTAATGAAGGAAAAATTTAATACCACTTTATAAGTTTAAGACATTCAAAGTTGAATCTAAGTGGAGCGTCAAGAAATTGGAAGTGGAGTGTGCTAAAATAATTGAAGGGAGTACACCTCAAAAGACTTCAATAACTTTTAGAAGGAAAAACAAATACAAGGGAAGATGATAGTCCCTGAAACTCCTTGAAAGAATAAGCCTATGTAAGGAAAAAAAGAACCATCATGGAAATGACAAGGAATTTACAAGTAGCAGAAGGTATCTCAAAGTAATAATGAAGATTCACACAAATATGGAAATACATCCCATAAGCACACACAACCAGACATCTATGGCTCCACTTACATTCATTATTTATGTTAGATTTCAGTTTCATGTGTCCAAAAATCAGGACACATTTTTGGCACGTGCCCTAACATATCCCAATATCCAGACATCTATCCTCTAAAAAAGGTTCCCACAGAGTTATATATGTCAGTTTTCTCTTTCTTTTTGGTCATTTGTTGAAGGTTGAGAGCTCTGGAGAGTGAAATTTTTTGCACGTGAAGGTTTGAACAACATATTGAAGGAGTACAAGTGGATTCAAGACAATGGCATCAAGAGTCATTTTTTAACACATCAGCAACATTTTTCATTTAGATCAAGGAAGTGATAGCTCAAATTCGCAGTGCAAACACAAACACAACTCAACTCGCTGATTACTTCAAATCTAGAAAATGACAAAGAACCGTTTTTGAAGGTCATGTCACACATGAGGGTGATTTAAAGAATGAATTTGTAAAAGTAGATGTTGTCTTTGATACTGTATGCAAGGTCAGTTCCCATATCATTGGTAATATTTATTTGATACTTTTTAAGCGAGGAAGCACTATTTCCTCATAAGACTTCTGGGGAAAGGGGCATCACATGTTTCTTTGGATTTTTCTTTCAGCCACATCCAAATATGGTGATCTTTGTCCAGGCGGTTGCCACATCAAATATGACCCTTTCTCAAGTGACTAATTGCATTTGTGATGTTGTTCAAGACTGTACAGACAAGGGTAAGTATCACAATGTCATTATACTACTAGAATACCTCATCAATAATATTGTGGATATTCAACTTATTATACAAGAAATAGATGTCCTACTAAAAGAAGGCATAAGAACTAAAACATTTCCATCATTACTTTCACAATGGTCAATAGTTATGCTGAAGTCCCTTCCATTTTTATCCAAAATAAAACTTCTACTTCAGAGAACAATAATTTGCATTGGGAAATCAATTTTAGAATGATACCCTTACAACAGCTCTGTTAGCGTACCTGAAGATTATCTCCTAGATATTTGGCAGATTTAAGGTGGCAACTATTGACAATGAAAGTGTTGTATTACATGTTTTCCAGGTTCCCTTTTGAATTAAATCACAGAGTTTTTGAGGATTGATGCAACAAGTCTTTCAATACTATCTCTTACTATCGATGAAAATACAATAGAAATGCTAACAACTCCTAGAGTTATAGATTATGAATTAAGGAAAACATTTGATTCTATTATGTTTAAGCAATCGGTAAATAATATGAAAAGTGAGAGGCATCTTGGCCCTTTGACAAGAGATTTTGTTTAAAGAAAGTTATTTGACAAGAGATGTTGTTTAAAGAAGATAGTTAAGGATCTCTGTTGTTAGTCAAATATTCTTACACCCCTGAATTCATAGCCATAGATCTGATCTCCAAAATCTACAGTACTTACAAAGGGCTTATCCATGCTTATGTGAAAGACTTTAAGAGAAAATTTGAATTTAAAGTTCGTGCTACTCTTGGTGAAGGAAATCTCAGTCGAATATTTGTAAAGTTAAAGAAAAATAGTATTTCCTTTTGAATCCACAACTGACAAGCATATACAATAACTCTAAAAGTAAAGAATACCAAACTACTTTGCCAAGAAAGCTAAGCACTAATGATAGCCCCTTGAATTTCACAACCAAGTTGTAAATTAATACTCCTCCTTTAGCAGATGCAGATGATCATTAGGTCATAGAAGGATGTGAAAAATGGAAATTTGTTGATTGTTGATAATCATCCAGTGTGACAAATCAACTATTTGTCACAAGACAGCCCAAAAGACAACCCCAAGCACAGTATTTATGTGGCTCTCAATAGGGACTGACACAAATATAGAGAAGACATAAATTTGTTTGAAATAAATGATATTTGAATTGGGTAGTTGAAGTTGTTATCTTGTGGATATTCTCAGAATTCGAATTAAGTTGTCTTTGGTAATAAAATCATATCCCTTATTCCGTGGTTGAGCAAGGTCACAAATATCAGTGCTCTCATGAGTGCAATATAATCTAAGGGTAGAATTTCCCTTTCATCAACACCCTCTACAAGTTAAATCATAGCATAGTCTCTTGATGATAAATTTTAGAGGTTCTTCATTTTGTTTGTATTCTACATGTAATTCGATGTAACTTCACCTGATGGTTGCTCCTACGATTTGGTCAAAATGAATTCTGGGTTTGGCAGTTTGGATCTTGTCAAGGTACAAATGTGAATAACAATAATAATAGATACATCGTGCATAAAATTCCCATTCAACTACAAACAATGAAATATTTGTTGCATGTTATCTAAACACCTAACAAAGGTTACAAAACTACTTGGTCTCCTTAAATCATGAATTGTGCACAATGATGTTGAGGAGTATATATGGAAATAGATCTAAAGTTTACTAAGAAAAACCACAACAAAGGTACATGTGAGGAAGGTTTTAGTTTCTCCAATAATCAAAATTTCTATTTTAAGAAGTGCAATAATGGAATCTAACTTTTTAGTTCCTTGTGTTTTGGGAAGAAGGTTGTAAACTGTCCAATTAATAGCCACAACTTCCATGTTGAAGGCAAAGAAAATAAAACTTGTCTTTTGAATGAGCATCTTGTTGGCTCTTTATGAAATGACAGAGGAGATAAGTTGATGATCAATGAGGGCATTCTCCCCAATCACTTGAATGATTCAACCCCTATGACAGTGAAAAATAAAATGTTTTGGTCTAAGAGCATGGCTTGATCAAGCCACTTCATCACTCTTTCCCAAATCTTATTGTGTATACTGAAGGCAAAGAACTTGGCATATTCAAATAAAGTTATGTCTTGCATGGGAGAATCTACTTCCCAAAATGTTGTAGATGCCACAAACAATGATTATGCAATTGAACACAAATAAATTGAGAGGTAAAGATGAAACCCTTGTGGAAAATGATTGCATTTATTGGGAAATTGGAGAGCTAGAGAAGGAAATCTCCCGTCTTACACAAAAACTAGCATAATTGAAATTGAAAAATTCTTGTGAGACACCATCCCAAGTAGTTGGTATTCAACACGAATCCAGTGACAAAAACACATCAATGAGAATTGGAAATAAGATAGATACAAGGAATGATCCTCAAGAAGGGAGTTCTGAGAAGAGAAAAAAAGTAAGGGTTATCTCTGCCAAATTTATTCAATATAGTTTGAAATCCCAACCAATATTTAAGAAAAAGAATGAAAAAATAACGACAAAGATCATTTCCAGTGGGACAATCCCTCATATTCGGAATAAATCTTGGTCATCTAGGCCTCAGTTAAAGAGTCACAGGCTAGCAAGGTAGTATGTCTCAAAGAAGACAAGTTTGAAGGGAAGAAAGATAATATTGGTAGAAAATTGAACCAAAAGAAAATAGATGTGTCTAAGGATTGAAAAGGAGACGGATATTCTTTTGGAAGATTTGATGGAAAGGAGAACATATCTCCATGCTTAACATGTTTAGAGAAGAATAAATTCTAAATAATTTACAAAGGATGAAAGGAAGCTAGGAAAAGGCTTTCCTGAGAATTTCAAGAAGCTGTGTGAAATATCAGAGAACAAGAAATTTTAGAAGTTATCTTCCAATGTCATAGTTGGAAATTGCAGAAAAGTGCCCCTATGTAACTAGGGATATAAGGTATCTCTTGCCAAGAAACAAGGTCAAATAGATACTAGCATGTATTCCCAAATCACCACTCCCAACAGGAATGCAGTTCTCCTCAAGGTTCTTGCAATGTTGAGTTCTCAAAGAAATGTGTATGGAAACATAATTTCAATATATATGGAGGTTGAAGATGTGAAAGCAAGATTAAATAACCATTCTACCAAGAGACCTGTTGTGAGTAGTTTTTTTGGTGATCCTTCTGTAAAGGACTTCACGTTAAGGAATGGATATCAAGGTGGACTGATGGGATTCCCACCAAATTATGGAACTCTTCGAAAGTCACCAACACCATATTCTATAACACCTCAAGGTTCAACAACAACAAGTGAAAAAAAGATAACACTGAGCCCTTGCTTGAAAGGTGGAAAACCCACATCCAACCTGACAACAGTTTTGGCTAGAGGATGCAGGACAAGAACCAACAATCAACAACCAGTTCATGCTAAATGGAAGGAACCTTCAAAGAGATTGAATGATATAACTTCAGAGAGGAGATAAATACATGTTAGAGTTATATAAGCATATCTTTCCAACAAATAGAAGCAAATATTGATGATGTACGAAAAAATAATTTGACAAGTCAATGACATTCTGAAGTAGAAATCGAATCTCAGAGGACTAAGGACAAGCTCAAGAGAAGCATATTGAAGGACTCTTTGAAGACTTCCTTAATCAGTGAAAAAACATTCTTGAGGATAACCTATGTGCTAATTAAGGGAAGATGTTAGTTCTTCTCAAAAGCAGCCAGAGTTGAAGGATTTTGTTTGGTGAACCTTTTAAAGTAAAATCAGTCAAAAACTTGGTAATGTGAATAAACCATATTACTGTGGCATGTCTTAGTTTATTGAACAACAATACAACAATAGATGGAAGAGCTGATGCATTAGTTGCAATGAAGATATCAGTTTAGACAGACTGGAAACATAATTGAAGGTATTTGTTTTTTACTTTGGATTTACATGAGAAAGATGATGAGGTGATCCTCATGGGAGATTCATTTATAATGGGATCTACAAAAAATATCTGAATTGAAATTTGAACAAAAGAAGGTCAATGGCAAGCTTGAGTATTAATAAAATACTACTCAAGGATAGACTTGAATGACTAAATTTCACTTGAAAGAGAACCATGTTATGAAGCCTAATACTATTAAACTTCTTGAGTCATATTTTGGTCTAGGTGTTCCATGTACCCTTGTTGGTCAGTGGTGATCACTGTATATGAATTTGAGGTTGTGTTTTAGGTAAAAATAGATTCTACATTGTAATTTTTGTTGTAACATTGATGATTTGAGCTACATTACCTTCATGTAGCTTAATTTAAGATTGATGGTTTGATATTTATCTCTTATATTTTCTCTTTCTTGTATGTGACAGGAAATGATGTTGGAATTTGAGAAAGCTAGGCCTAGGAGATATCACCTCACATAGATAATTTCCTCACATTAAAGGATAAATAACTAATTTGACAACACTTTCGCAAAACAAAAATGGGCTCATTCAAGTACATGAAACCATGTTGGTGTTTAGCACGAATACCTTGACAAATTTTTATGCTTTGTTTATTGCTTTTGTTTGAAGCATTTTGTCGATTTTTGAAGTTTGTGTGTATTTTGGTTAAATATTGTGTTAGTCCTTTGAATGCTTATAGTTCTCATTCGATGCTTGATTTAACCCTTTGTTGTAGCTTGAATCAAGATTGGTTTTAGGGTTTGAGAAAGATTTTATTACCTTTTAGTTGCATGAATTAATTGTCTTCAATCTTTTTAATTCTTTTATGTTGATTGTATATTTTCTTTGTAAATACTTATCGTTGTTCAAAAAAATAAATGAGCTCTACATAGCTAAGAGAAGAGAAAAATGATCTATGCACTAGGTTCCTATGCATTGATCGTAGGATAGCTATTGGCACAAGACCAACATTCATCTAATGCGATAATCAATTGGCATAATTACAATGCATAATTGTATTAGCCTCCATGACCACAATTGGCTAGTGGAGGCCAAGATCAAGCATAATGTATGATTCTATTATTTTATCATTTTGTCAAGATTCAAGTCCCCACATGTCCACTGGACCATTTAGGGATGAGATAACAAGTGGAGTCGCCACTTGCCCTGAATCTAGTCATTGCAGTTGTTTTTCACTGAAACCTTCCAGTTGTGACTTGTGAGTCTACGTGTTCTGTTGTTGATGATGTGATTCATGTTATTTGACTAATGTTGTTATTCCTTTATTTTTACAATGTTTAATAAATCAGTGAAAGATTCGCCAGTTTTTACATTTTTTTATAATGAATTTAAATATTCGCCAAGATTTTACAGTATCTTATAACTTAGTGAAAGATTCACCAAGGTTTTACAACATTATATGATAAAATGAAATATTCACCAAGATTTTACAACATTATATAATATGAAAGATTCTCCAAATTTTTTAGATGTACATATTATATTATTGATAAATTCTGAATGTATCCATCCAACCTAGGGAATTGTTGTAGGATTGATGGAATTGTCCTGCTATGCAATTATTTGAATGAGGACATTACAAAATAAATATCAATTGTACGCTCTTGGAGCAATTGATATGCTCGATAGTCCTTCTCATTATGCTCAACATATAGACATAACTTACAACATAGGATTTGAGGGGTAATTACTATTTTCTGAAGACATAAACATTCTTCTCATCGATGGTCTCTAGTTTGGTAGACTCTACACCATGGCATACCTGACTGATTGAGTGGGTTCAGTGCTCCGACGACCAAATAATTGTGAAAGGTCAGACATTGATCTTTATGATGTCCTTCTGTTTTACATCTTGTACACTGAATTTACTCTCGTACTTTCATTCCGTTCTTTGTATATTGAATTTGTAGTGACTATTTATCCAACTGCGAATGAATTTGAACCATCCTGGCACCATTTTCTTGTTGAAATATTGTAACTTTGAAGAATATTTGAACCATCCTGGCACCAAGAATATTATTATTGTAATTTATTCGAAGATGTTTTCATCCTCCGTCGGGGTGTTTTTATTATATTTGGTCATCATAGAGTCACAAGGTAAAACATCTGTTGTAATTCAACTCAATAGAACCATCCAGAGAGTAATATTATATTGTTTTTTGTTTTCCTAGGTAAGTCGGCCCAATAAGTTTGATGGGATGACCTAGTTAGGGAAAAATTCAAGTGGAAGATAAAGTATAAATAGGAGTGATGTGCTCCTCATTTGGACAAACACACTCACTTGTGTATTTCACATAAGAGAGAGAGAGACAGAGAGAGAGAGAGAGAGTGACAGAGAGATCTACAAGGAGAAGGAGCACATGTTTAGAGTTTTGTCTTTGTACTTTTGAAACATCTATAATAGAAGAAGTTTTGTTTAATTTTCTTCCCCTAGAGGGTTTCGCAGGATAAATCAGTGTATATATTTTGATTGTGTTTATATGCTATTGTTTTGAAAATTAATTGAATACTGATGATATATATCTTACCATGTTGAATCTTAACATTTCTCCAACTAGCAATTCTTCCAAGTTCATGGCAAGCTCTAATGATTCAGATTGAGATACAATCTTTTACTACATCAGTGGTAGTCAGATATGTGGTAATAGAACAACTATAAACCATTCTTTGTGTTGTACATATGACATTTGGAAGCATACCTTGGCCATCAAAGTCTTGAACCTCTAACCGAAGTCCCATACAGTTTCAACCGGTGACTGCTTAATCTCCTTCAATTATGTGATACATGCAATTCGTACTTCATCTTCTTAAACTCATATGTCAACACGACCTTGATATCAACTAATGTATTTTGAGGAGTTCCCGTAGGAACAATAGAAAATTTCATATACCGATCCAACGCCCGACCCATAAAGGTCATGATCATATGGTCCCTCTTAATAGCCTAGTCTTAGACCTTTCGAACAATCCACACTGCTTCGCAGAGGAGCCAGTGTTTCTATGGATCCTCTAATACATTCCCATTAAACATGGGAAAATTCATATCATCCCCAACCATTCTATAACTCTAGGGTGCTAACAGAATCAAACTTGTAATACCACTATTGGGAATTTTACTGTTTGATGTACCACTATTTTGACTATTGCTACTATTCTGGTTGGCTTGAACACACTGCGACAAGGTATTAGGTATTAGCTTTGTTTCTAAATATGTACAAGGGGTCATGGGTATGTCATAGTCTTAGGTCTGGAGCATATATGGAAATTATTGTTTTTATTTTCAAGAATCCTCATCAAGCTATAGTATTGGTTCATAGTCTCCCCTTCTAGTTGAACTACAACTCTCTCTCTTTCTCACAGTCCTTATCCTATTGGTCGACTAAAACCTATGCCCACTCCTCAAGATCCCACACTCTTCTTTGGTATCACTTACTTCTCCCTGGATCATCTCAACTTATTCCACACATTCTCCCTAGACCTTCTTCTAGTCAATACCCATGCCCTCCATGTACAATCGCTTTACTCGTCTAAGTTCGTTCTCAAGACCCCTTTTTCAGGAAACAACATCTTAATCCACAATTTCAAATATTTCAAATGCATACCTCATGGACCTATAAATAACTCACACTCTGCTTCGCTGCATGATTTGATAACATCGACAACAAACTCAGTGATATATCCTTCTAGGATATTATCAACCCAATAGTCGACAACCTATGATATCTTGTTATTCAAACACTTTATTCACCGGATCATCTGAGGTTCCCAGCTCTCAGGTTCACCCCCTTGTAAGTTATTCTTTTGGAATGTCAACTTTAATAGCCACTCATGCAACCAAATAGGAAACTCGCCAAAAAAAAATCATGGATATTAGAATAGACATACTTACCCAACCACTGTCTAGGAGTCAGTCGTAGATCTCAATTTTTTTCTTGAGAGAATTCCTTTGTCTTCTTATCTAGCCATGTTTCAACCATAGGATTCGATGGATTCCACATAAACATATCCCCTTAACAATGATATTGATCCCATCAACAAAACTATTTCTTGGCACAATCTTAACACAACCCAGGTTCACACAACATCATACCAATAAAAACCCCAAATATTGGCCCAAAAGGTATTTATCACTTTCTGCAACACCTACAAAGAAAATGAGGTCTCACCTGAGGTAACTATGGGGACTGCAGGAACCAGGTTTCCGCAGTAATGAAGGGGAACTTCACCATACAAAACAAACATAGCTTCAACATAACTAACTTTGACGGATCATAAACTGCAACATAGATTCTCATATTCATCCATGACATTATGTAAATTCACGATAGCATAGACGTTCATTCAAGTAACATTTCATCCATTCATACATTCCTATTTTTCCATTGATGCATTAATAACTAAATAACAATTCAACACACGCATCATGCACAATAAACACCATAGATTTAATGTGGAAATCCAAGACGGGAAAAACCACAAAAGCGCTCATTATTATGAAAGAGCTGCATCTTGAGCACATTGGTATGCACACACACAACCTATAGGCATATCCTTGACATATTTATTACATCAAATCTACGCACACAACCTGTAAATCGATATTCATACTTGCGACTCTAGCTCAACTTTAGACTTACAAAAAAATAGTACATTCACCTTTAGTGGACGAAATACAAAAATTATGTCTTGTTCTCAAAAAATGTCTAAGCCTAAAAATTCCAACTTGTTACATATTTATAGGCCCATTGACGACCTTTTCCCCCGCACCCACTACTCGATCCCATAAATGTAAGTGGACAAAATTCCTAACTGTCTAACCAACCGTCTGGTTGGACCTCATCAAAACAGCTTATTTTCCTTAATTCTCGGCTAGAACTTCGAATATGGAAGCTTTTTCGGACCACTTCGGCATAGACCGATTCACACTTTGACTGGTTTTTCAAAACTGGTACCCAAAATATCCCAAAATTTACCTAGGGCCAACATTGCTTGTTGCAAAAGTCCAATTGTTGGATTTGTGAATTTAAGTCATAGTATACCTTTGTTGTTTGTTGTATGAAGCTTGAAGATACCATTAGCACCATTAACTAGTCCACTATCTATGGAAAATATTGCCTCCAATTAGTTCAATGAGCATTTCTTGTTTGAGCACTATTATAGAAGGGAAATGCACATTCTTATTTGAATAGCTCTCTATTTCTATAACATTTATTTTGTTGTCAATTGAATTTAGTAGAATTGAATATTATGGTAGTAGCAATAACATATTTTGGTTGTGTGTCGACATATTTGTTGCGATGAAATAGATATGGAAATTTTGGATTATTTAGCGAAGATTTGTAACAATGCTTGCAGTTCAAGTAACATATATCCTCATTTGTTTGAGTGCATGTTCTAATTCTATTTAGGATTGATATGAAAATCTTGTCATCTTGTCGCATTACTTTTTTCATCTCAAAGCATTTGACATTTGTTTTCCGAAATGTGGATGGAGCTACCTGGGAATGAAATTTCAGTTGTTCAAATATCGATGAATCACGTATTGGTTGATCTTGAAAGAGATCTCCAGATAATATCATGCCAAGATTTCCAAATGGCAATGTTGGCTTATGCATTGTTTCACGTAGGTTGTTGTCAATGTAATGAAGCATTCGAGATCCAATCAGAGATGCTTCATCTATTAGCAATAGTCTAATTTCTTCATAGTATTTACTCATTGTATTTAGTGTATTAGAAGAGAGTGGAAGAATGTTTGACAACGATAGCAGAAGATGGAAATTCGAATGCATCATGGTGCCATTTTCATTGTATGCGGATTTTCCAGTAGATGCAACTATAAAGGTTTCTATCTTTAAAGAATTACTAGGAAGATCTTTTCTATAATGATACAACCATAGTAAATTAATTTTTTCATTGTTGTTTTTATTATTCTTGCTTCTTCTATTAAGAATCAATGGAATGGTGTGGATGCATTGTTTTTTTTCCACGTTAAGATATCCTTTGTTATATTTTTTTATTCTTCATTCAACGTTTTCCTAAGATCATAGTATGTTTTTGTTTGCAAAATAAAATGATGGGAAATTGTTTCAATTGTGTGCTTAGCTTTAGTTGGAGCATTACTTAGTGCAATTTTTTATGCAAATCATGATTGATGTCATATTCCTTAGTTTTTTTTAATAGAAAGAGAAATAATTTCATTATTTAAAAAGGTTATGCACAACCATCCAAAACAAAAGAGTGTCCAGATTGTGTTTTGTTTTTAAATAATCAAAACGATCGTTGTTGTAACTACTATGTCTTTTCTAAAGACCTTGTATTTTTTTATACTTTTCATCATGCAAAAAGAAGGATAAACCCTTATGAACTGAAAGTTTAGCAAAAGCCAAAAAAACATCAACTAAAACCTAGGGCTTTGACACTATTGCTTGTTCTTTTCTTCCATGCCTAGAATAGGCTTTGAAACAAAAAATTCCTCCATTGGATGCACTCCATTAGCTATTGTTTCATGACAATGGATGCATTGAGTCAATTAACCATTTTTTGGACCTATTTTGCAATTCGGTATATCTTTCCAAGTAGCTCTTTGATATCCCTATCCATATCATCAATTCTTGATTCTTGGCAGGACAACTTACTTAACACATACCCAATGTCTATTGAAATCTCCCAATTCTATTAAGTTCCAATGCAAACTACCTCATAAACCTTCCTTAGATGGATTTTAAAATCCACAATGCTTCCTTTGATGTTGTTCATACTCTCAATCCACCCTTTCTGTTTGTTCTTCTTCACCTCCATTGCCACTATTTCCTCCACTAATCACCTAGGGAAATTTTTGGTTATTTATGCACATTTCAGAGAAAAATACTCTCCGGATACCCCCCTCTCTATCTCGCCTTGATGAAGAAATACACCACCCCTTCTATGAAAACCTCCCCTTTCCATTGCCATTTCACATGCAGGAGTAGTTGTAGTGGTGAATTGCAGTCAATATTGCTCTCCTACGCCTTTAATGCTTTGTCCAGAGATCACATGGGCCTCCACATGAACATCGCATGTATTCTCCTTCCTATTCCCGTATACACTAGCCATTGACCGTTGCTGCGGATGGAATGTTAAGTCATGGGATATGGTGGTGGATAGGCCCCATGGTTTGAAAAAACACACTCCCTTACTCAAGTCTTGCCCCTTTATTTCTGAACAGTCCTCCTTTTCGTTGTTTCCCCGTAGAATATGCACAAAAATGAAATATTTGTATGCGATGGAATGTGAGATTCTTCTCGCAATTCTTTTGCATTTAATATTTCCATCCTATATCCTCTCCACATCTTTTGAATGACTTGTCGGGATATCCTATTATGATTGCTTTGTCTATTTTCAATTTGACAATTATTTTTATCCCATACATAAGAGATACCCATTCTGCTTCATTGTTAGTTTTCGACCCGACATTCACCAGCCACTTTATTTGTGGCTATGCCAGTTACATATCAGAGATGTTGCATATAAAAACTACTTCCCATATTTATGGTATGATAAATTTGCAACTTGTTGCAACTCAAGGCCTATACTTCAAATGCATATTAAGGAGGGTGCAATCCCCAAATCTCATATGGGTTCGATGGAATCAATGTTCCAAGTCTTCACTTCCTGACTGGATTCCTATGAAGAATTTGAAAGTTTTGGAAGTGCACGGGAGAAGGTTGAACTTCCTATGGCCACATGAATCTCGAGTAGGTAAATCTGAGGTTTATTCCTTTTCATTTTATTTTATAGATCATCACATATATAAACATTCAAAGTTGAAAAATAAATCTCTGGTAGGTAAATCTGTGCTTTATTCCTTTTCATTAATTTTATAAATCATCTCATATATAGCCTCTCTAGATGCGAGAGTTGAATATCAAAGCTTCCCTCTCAAAGATTCCAAAGTCTATAGGGAAGCTGAAGCACCTCGAATGGATTTCCATGGTAGCTCCAATCTTAGAGATTCCAAAATCTATACGGAATTTGAATATTTCTTTGATTGTCCCAATAACTTTTTCTTCATTTTAAAAACTGAAACTTTGCCCAAGAATTTTCTCTTTTGTGTTCCTTGAAACACTTAGTGTTAAAAGGGTTCTCAAGTTTGATTTCACGGGCCTTATTTGTTCGGAAAGTTAACAAACCTCCAGTACATCGATTTGGGAGGTGCTTCCAACTTGCAAATGCTTCCTAACTCTTTTGGGGAATTAAGTCGACTCAAACATCTATATTTGGTACGATGCTCCAGTTTTACCATCTCCAATGGAATCCTTGGAAATATTACAACACTGGAATATTTAAACCTAGCAAGTTGTCCCAATGTGAAATAAATACCTCCTCAAATCCCACATCAATGGTCCTTGGAAAAATTATATTTACAAAACACAAACTTAAAAAAATTGCCCAGCAAAATTGGAGTCGTCCTGTGCAGTTTGGAAGTTATGGTAATAACTAACAACTCGTTGGAAGTGTTGACTCCTAATTCGGTCGGTTACCTCAAGAGCTTGAAGTATTTTTCAGCCTATGATTTCCTGAAGTTGAAATGTCTGTTTGATTCCTTTGGACTATTGACTTAGTTGAGAGAGTTAAGGTTAGTGTGATGTGGAATAGAATACTTACCAGAAGGCCTTATGAATTTGAACAATCTAGATCATTTAGAAGTAAGGAAATGTCAGTTACCGAAATTTACATTTAAAACAGTTGAAGGAGAAGCAAACACAGTATTATTAAAACACAAAAAATCCTAGAATACATTGGACTCCGCCAATGATAAATGCATGTTTGGGCTCACTACATTGTTATGGCTTGAGGACACAAAATTATCGAAGGTAGCCTTTCCGGAAGGCGCTTACCCAAACCTTCAACTTATGAAGTTGATGGCTTGTCGAGATATCAGGAAAATAGGCGGGCTTTGTGGCCTATCAAACTTAATGAGATCTGCCTCTCTTGTGTAAGTGTAGATCTATTAAATCTTGATACTTTGGGATTTTTTAGGGAGGTGAACATTACAAGGTGTCTGAAGCTCAAGAGCATACAAGGATTGATGCAGCTCACACATTTTGATACGCTAATGGTTACTGGTTCCCATGAGATGGTAAGTGTAGAAGGTGTAGAACATTGTCTGTCGTTGGGTCACCTCAATGTTAGTCACTCTCCCAAGCTTAAGAGCATACCATGGTTGGGGCAGCACACAAAGCTTAAGTGGCTAAAGGTTAGTGGATGCCATGAGATAGTAGGGTTGGCAGGTGTGGAGCATTGCCTTTAATTTGTTTAAAGTAAGGTATTTCTTTGTGATTTGTCAAATATTCTGCAACTTATTGAGAGTAGCATTTTAGTGAAGATTGCTAATCTAATAGACAGAAAAGCACATTTTTTAATGACTAATAATTTTAAAACGTTAAACTAAATAATAACAAATTAATTAATAATAATAAATCATTGTTTTCCTTAACATAAATATTCTAAATATAGAATTATTAAATCATTAAATTTTAATAATAAAAAAATAGATTTAATTGAATTTATTTAAGTTTAATACATGGTAAAAGTTGTTTAATTCATTATTAAATTATTTATATCACAATATTCAACTATTTTAAATATATTTCATTTTATTTCGTGTTCAATCCATTCAATTTTAATAAATGTATCTTAGCTAAGTATAAATAGTTTAAGACAAACAAAAATAAATAAATAAAATATTAATATATGAAATATGATAATTCATTTATAATAAAATATATTGAAATTACAAATTTTATATAAATAATAACCATAAATTAAATAAAAATGAATATCGAAATGAAAGAGCTCAATATGAATGTCAAACTACAAATTGAAAGAGCTCAAAATGAATATCAAATTACAAATTGAAAGAGCTCAAAATGAATATCATGCTACCAATAAACTGGTATGATTTTTTTTAGAGCTGGAAGGATTATTACCAAGGCTCATTGAATAAAAAGCCTGACTTTTCCAGAGCTTAAGAGGCTCTCCCAAGATTTGTTTGCTAGAAAATACAGAATGCAAGGAACAAAGAGATATTTGAAGGGAAAGCAATGTGCTTTAAAAAGGTATCTAACACAGCAAAGAACTTATGGGCGGACTCTCTAGTCACAAGAGCAATGAACAACTTAATAAATGAACCTCTAAAGGTAGATGAAAGAGCTTGGTTGGCTGACATTCTTCGGAATTTCTCCCCTAAAATCAATTCTAATTTGAAGTCGAGCCTTCCGTGCTGGCAGAACAGGATGAGCACAGAGAATTTGAGTAAGTGGAGGAATAATTCAGGAATTAGTTCATTGTTCTTTGATGGTGCCTCCAAAGGAAATCTAGGTATTGTTGGTGCAGGTGGAGTAATTTTGGATCACAAAGGAAACAAGCATGAAAGAGTATGCATGGGGTCTAGGAAGGGAAACAAACAACGGAGCAGAATGGTATGCTTTAATTAAAGGCTGGGAGTCGGCTAGAGAAATGGGGATAGATGAAATGAATGTCATCGAAGAATCTCTAATTGTCATCAGGGAAGAAAGATACATTTACAAAAAATGGAAAACCCCTTACACCAAGATGCATAGGATGCTTCTTTGTTTAGTCAAAGAATTTAAAAACATTATTTTCTTGCACGTTTTGAGAAGAGAGAATCATCAAGCTGATTGTATAAAAAATAAAGAGGCTGGCCTAAATTACGGGCTTATGGAAAAGGATAGCATCATCAGCGAAAATGTTTGGATTCCCTTATTTCTTATCTACTTGTATGCAATGTTTTTGTATTGTACTACTTGGGCAATTTGTTAAAAGGTATAGCTCACAGTGGATGGGAATTTTTCAAGCCTGTTTCAAGATAAAGAAGGAAGGGCAAGGAGAAAGGGATGATGTTCCGATTAGGGGACAACCCGCTTTGCATTTTGTATTCACAATCTTTTTTTATAAATAAAAAAATCCCTAGTCGTTTTTGTTATAAAAAAAAACCATAAATTAAATAAGTTTATGAAATAAATCTCTTTGAAACTATAGGTGATACATGTTTGTGCTAACCTGTCAACTTCGTAAATTGCTTTTAATAGTAATTTTGAACATATCTTATGAATTAGGAATGTCTTCATAAACTTTTCTTATGGCTCAAGAAAGCTTTCAGAAAAGGAGTTCCATATGGGTTTTTTTTAAAGGGTGCATCCAATCTGTATCGGTGTGGTTGAGGGATCCAATTATTTTCTTAGTTGAGAACCATTTCTTTGTTCTTAAATTGGGTAGTGGGAGATGCACAAATTCTAGGCTAGAGTTGTACTAGCTTTATGGGGGCTATTAAAGTTTGCTCTATGAAGATCATTTTGGACTTGCAGGTTTGTGGAGACTCTCGAGTCATTGTGGACTAGGATTTGGGTCATACTTCTCTCCAGATCATCCTAATAAAACAATGGTGCGACAAAAAAACAAACGTATGCATTTCTTCAATAATTTTCCAATCAAGCACATCTTCAGGGAATCCAATGATGTGGTTGATAACCTGTCTGAAAGGAAGTTGTCTTGTTACCAGAGGACTTGTTAGATATTGAGGAATACAATGACTTCATCCTACACAACTCTAGTACACTTCATATTTACTATCATAATTGTTAGTTTTTTTTACACCTGAAAGAAATGTAATTTGAAAGATGATTAGTTGTTTTTTTATTCAACTACATCCAAGCCAGAACATGTCTCAACAAAATTAAACTAGGGTGGATGGAATGAAATCCATCTACTTCCACCAAAAGACCACAATACCCTTGGCATTTATTTTATGTAACATTGATTCAGTGTTTTTTCTTTGAAAAATAAAACTGATATCATGATTACATGGTCTTAAATATATTATGTATTAAATTAAATTTTGGAAAAATAATAAATTATTTTTAAATCTTTTTAAATAGTTTTATTTTTTATTTTTATTGAGGCTAGTTAATTTAATTTTTTATTGATTACTAGTAGATTTGATTAATTTTATTTCTTTTTTTCCACAAATTTTGTAAATACAAATTTCCCAATTAAAAGTTAAAAAAAAATTGTAAATACAACTTGCCATCTAAATGCAATTTCTTGGTTTTTTTCTCAATTTTATATTTTATAATTTAATAAGTACATTTATAGACATTTTATTTGAGATTTGGTGTGAGATATATATATAAGTGGTAACTAGCTGAATGAATAAGTGCTAGTAATGCATGGATAACCCATAGTTAATGAATGGATAACCAACACTTCATGGCACATGACTATAAGAATGTGAGATAAAAATAAATAAATAAATAAGGAACATAAAAAATAAGTTATAGTTGATAAATGGATAATTCGTAGTTGATGAATGGATAATCATTATTTAATGGCATATAAATAGAAGAATGTGAGATTAAAAGAAAATGAATATAAAAAATAACTGATAGTTGATAGTTGATAAATGGATAATAAAAAATGATTATAAAATAAGGCAATTGAAAAAAATTAAAATTTAAAAAAAAAACTGTAATAATTATAAAATAAGACTGGTCTTTATCTATCTTTAAAATGTTTACCTTTGATTGCATATATAATATTATTATCTCTGTCGCACGCAGAGTATATATTGTAATCGTTTGACGCGTTGACTTTAAATTAGTTAACTTATGACTAAAAATTAAATTCCTTTTTATAATGTATAACATTATAAATGCAAACTTTCATTTTTTTAACATAATGTATTGGTTATTATATATTATTTTATTTGCTGAGAATTTAGATATCTTATTTCGTAATGATTTTTTTTTTTCCCAGTCGAAAAAAGTAGTTCCTTGATATTCTATTGAATCAAAGGTAACCTTGTACATCATCAGTCATCTAATCAAACCCCAATGGACCAAATAGATCAGTAAAATATAACATTACATGACAATTCAAAACAGAAGTAAAACAATACCCAAGATGTGTAAAAACACTCAGCGTCTGGGTATCAATACATGGGAGGTCCTCTCATAAGTGAGCAATAAATACATCAGTCAGAGAATGTCCATAGAAAATATAACAAGAGCCCAAACACCTTATCCAAAGCAGGTAAGTGACTCTCAAAATTTATGTAACAGCTGCTCAACAAAACCAGAAATAGCTCAAAAAATCCATGAGATAAATAACTGAAATAGAATGAGCATATTCTAAAAAAGCTGGAAAGATTCTTCCCCAATAAACTCATCATCATATGATTCTGTAAGTAAGAGATGACCAGGAGCCAAACACAACCCCTCCTTGGATAAGATGTTTGCCCTCTTGTTATGTTCCCTATAGACATGACTGAAATCCACCCAGGTGAATGAGGGCATGAGAAGTCTGCTGTTGTAGCACCAAGCCTCAAGGTTCAACAAGTCAAGGGTGGATTCCCCCTTTGACCAGTTTATAATCACAGAGGAGTCGCCAAAGATATGTAGGTAAGGAAGCTCAATATCTTTGGCGACCCGTAATGATGCCCGTAGTGCTAAAAGTTCTGCTCTTGTATTAGTGTTGCTCCCACATCCAAGATTAAGAGAAAAAATATGGTGATCATTTAACCAAATACATATACCCGCTCCTCCAATGAGATTTGTCGCAGCTCCATCAAAGAAAACCATAAGGAATTTTGAGACAGGAGGCTTCCCTATGTCACGGATTTTATTCCTAGAAATCAGAGGTACTTTATAAGAATTTACCTCATCAAGGATGATATTTAATAGATAGTCCATATTAGGTATCAGATCTTCAAATAACTTTCGGTTCCTAGCCTTCCAGATATTCCAGATGAGAAAAAACGACAAGTACTGAAGGGTTCCACCCTTAGATACCTAGTTTGAGAGATTTTCCCAAAGGGTAGGAGCAGTCCAAAGTAGGTGAACATCATACAGACAATTTAGACCCCAAAATCATCTTCTTCACAAAAGGGCAGCCAACAAAAATATGTTCCATAGTTTTAAGCATCCCTATTGCACAAACAACACCTATTGGGACCGTGCCAACCTTTCTTGCACAGAGTATCCCAAGTGTTGATTTTCTTATTACAAGTAAGCCAGATAAAACACTTCAGCTTATGGGGTATATTTAAGCACCACATCTTCACAATGAAATCATTTTCCATGATAGTCCTATGATTTGAGACAATAAGGTCATAAGCTTTTTTAGATGTCACCATACCCATATGTTTGTCATACAACCAAAGAAGTGTATCCTCCGCAGTCCCAATCCTTATACCACCATGAGTCAAGCCTTTCACATATGAACACCATTGGTCAGCCCAATCACCACCCAAATACAGATCATATGCAGTATACCAGTTAGATCCATCAGGACCACAAACACCCAAATTTTGTGCCTGAGCAAGATTTGATATCCCCAGGTCATAAAGGTAATCTATGAGCTCCTCATATAAAAGATACTGCAAGTTGTGCCTAGCAATATGGTCCGCACCCACCCTAATCTTTAAACCATTCCCCGCCTTCCATCCCAACTGGCAAGTAATCCACTCAAAAATCCTTATAAACCCATTCCAGAAGTAAGAAGTACCAGTAATTATGAATTTCCGGGCATGAATCCAATCTTCTAAGGATCTATTCTTGAAGTATTTATGGGAAATTATTCTGCTCCAAACACCAGTACCATTAAGTAGCTGCCACATGCTTTTCAATCTCAAAGATATTCCAAACCATTCAAGGTTCTTAATATCCCAGCCACCATATCCAGTAGGTAAGGAGACAGTTTACCAATTTACCAAATGAGAATTCTAATAATCAGCAGAGGACCCCCATAGAAATGAGAAAATAGTTCTACGAAGTATATTAAGAATATATTTAGGATGTCTAGCCAATGCAAACCAGTAAACTGCCAACCCCGTGAGAACAGCTTTAATAAGTACCACTCTACCACCAAGAGAGAGAAACCTGTAGGTCCAGTTTTGGATCTTTTTTTCAAATAAATCAATCATCCATCACCAGTCTGAGGAATGATACCCCAATGGTTTCAAGTGATATCCCAAATACTTAAAGCCCGATGTAAGAGGGACCATATTGAAAAGGAGCAACTCCACAATTTTGCTCCTAATATCAGCGTCCACGTTCTGATAGAGAAAAGATGATTTTCCCAAGCTGATAGTCATCCCTAAAGCCGAGCAGAATAAGTCCAGAGCATCTTTATAAGGACTCCATTCATCAATAGTGCCAATACCAATTAAAATAAGATCATCCACAAATAACAAGTGTGTTATCGACAGATCAGGAGAGTACCAGTAGCCCTTTATAAGACCCTTTTGCTGAGCATCCATAATAATTGAGCTAAGACTCTCAATAATCAAAATGAATAAAAGGGGAGACAAAGGACATCCTTGACGTATTCCTCTAGAAGCGGAAAAAAAGTATGAGGGGGATCCATTAACAAGAATAGCAAAGCAAGAGCTAGATACACAGCCCATTATCCAATTAACACCCAGCAGGGGAATGCCAATATATATAAGCAGAAGTCTAAGAAAGGTACAGTTTACTCTATCAAAGGTTTTAACCAGGTCAAGTTTTAAAACCAAGACATTTGAATTCTTAGTCTTGATGGAGTGTAATAATTCCTGGGTTATGCCTACAGGTTCAGTTATCGGTCTATCCTTGAGAAAGCCAAATTGTTGGGAAGATTTTGGTCTGTTGAGGATAGGCTTCAGTCTAAGGGCAGCAATATTTGAGATGACCTTGTAGACCAGGTTACATAAGGAGATGGGATGTAAGTCAGCAAAAGTCAAGGGATTCTCACACTTAGGTATCAGGGTCAAGAAAGTAGAGTTTAGTGCTCCAAAAATCTTTCCATACGTTCTTGCCTGCTCCACAGCCAAGACCAGTTCCCCCCCCCCCCCCCCCCCCCCCCCCCCCCCCAACCAAATCAAAAAAGGCCAGGAAGAACTCGACAGGCCACCCATCAGGGCCTGGGCTCTTATCCTTCTTAAACCCTTTTAGTACAGCTTGAACTTCCAAAGCTGATATGGGCTTAAGGAAACTATCAATATCTTCATCAGTAGTCATATTTGGGAAGAGTCTGATAACTCTAAGTTGGTCAGCAATATTAGTAGACTTGTCATCACCAAAAAGATCACTAAAGTGATGTTCGCCAAGCAGTTTTAGTGTAGGGTCCTCTGAGACAAGATTACCATCCTTATCATTTAGAGACCAAATAGTATTAGTGTTCCTTCTAGCAGATGCATATGAGTGAAAAAATCTCGTATTTGCATCCCCTTCCTTTATCCACTGGACTCTACTCTTCAGCTTATGAGTAGTAATCTCATGGGCCCAGTATTTACCTTTCCTATCTTGAAGGACTTTCAGTTTATCAGCATTGGAAGAAGATATGAGACCAGAGTCTTCCAATAATATATTAGATATACCTTCATTGATTTCCAGGATCTGTTGCTTCCTTTCATGGTTCTTCACCCTCTCCCAGTCTTTAATAGTACTTTTAAGTCTGTGCAGCTTAATATTAAGAGAATCCATATGGCTATAGTCATCCATGTCTAGAGGGGTCTTCCACGATGAATGGACCAGATGAGCAAAGTCCTCCCCCAAAATCCAAGCCCTATTACATTTAGAGAGCCAACACTGATAGAAATTTTTCGAGCCCGATTCGAGACAAATAGCGTAGTGATCAGAAACATCAATATGGGTATCCCAAGTCCTATAAAAGGAAAGGAAAGGGAGAAGAGATTCAGATAGAAGGAACCAGTCCAGCCTTTTACTAATACCTACCTCCCCCGAGCATCCATTTCTCCAAGTAGGGCCAGGGAGATTCATAGAAAGGTCCACCAGCTTGTTACAGAAGATGAGCTGAGAAAAAAAGGGGGCTAAGGGATCAATCCTGGCCTTACTACCCCAGACTTTAGAAGACGATAAGGTAAAATTGAGGTCCCTAGCCAATAGTAAATTAGGTAGTCCAAGTAGTCCACCAGTCACCAAATTATTCCAATAAATAGTTCTTTGTGTGTAGGGCCCGTAGCAGTTTATAACCGTAAAAGTCTCAGACAGACCTTTAAAGGTAGCTTTAAGTATGGTGCTAGCCAAAGAGGTAAATGCCTTACAACGGACCAAGTGAGGGTTCCAGCCAACAAGCAAGCCTACTGAAAATTCCGAAGCATCAAAAGCACAATATTTCCAACCAGGTTTAAGTTTGGAAAATAGAAGAAGAGATTAGGAGTAACTGCACATAGTCTTTTGAATAAGAATCATATCAGGCCTCAAGTCAGAGAATAATCTACCAAGGGATTTTTGTTTGGATATCCCTCCAAACCCCTGTATGTTCATAGACAGAATTTTCAGGGGGAAACATGCTCTGCAGGTGTGCTTGCTCTAAGAACCTATGAGGGAATAGGAGAGATATGTGTTTGTCTAGCCGCATTCTTGAGTCTGGTCAAAAGAGGAGTGTAAACCCCCGGAGCCCCAAGCTCATCCAATGGTGGCTTCTTGGATTTCCTGATGGTCACATTCTTAAAGCGGATAGAGTCCAAGGGTAATGTAGAAGGAGAGATAGGAGTTTTGTCCGAAAATATTGAGAGAGTTGTAAGGAGAGAGGGGTCCTTGAATGCCGGTGCTTCAAGGGGACTAGATGAAGTGGTAATAGGTATGGGTGCAGTGCTTCTAGGTGGGGACAAGGGGGGGTATAAGATAAAGAGGGGCCAGAAGAGGACAGAGAGAGAGAGGGATAGTGATCCAAGGTATAAGGAGGAGGACCATCTGCAACTAAATGTTCTAAAGAGGAAAGAGGCTCCGGGATAGAAGAATCCTCAAGGGACCCCATAGGGCCAAATCGGGAGTGAAGAGCAACAGCTTCCATATCTTCAATATACATCAGCTGACCTTTCGAGAGATTTTCAAAGGTAGAAGGTGAAGATGAAGCATATATAATATCAGTAGAGTCCTCCATAGGTACCACAGGCAAAGATGTGACTTCAGGAAGGGGTGGGTCAGGTACAGGTAAGGAATTAAAACCACGCTTGGTAGGATAACCGTAGAGCGAAGGCGATGACAAGTATTCTGGAGGTGACCAGTATCATGATAGTAATTACACCTAAATGGCATATGCAGATAATCCAGTCGCTAGGTAAATACCCTGTCTCCATAGACAATTTTTAATTCGGGTATCAGGCCTTTGGTAATATCCACTTCAACCAAGACTTTTGCAATCCATTTATCAAAAATAAGATGGAAGTCTCTCTCAAGAGCAACAAAACGCCCTATCAGGTTCTCCAGAGCTATAAGGATATCCTTAATCCAAAGAGGATAGGGTAAAGAAGGTAACAGTACCCAAAGATGTCTGATGGTCACCCTTTCAGTGAGAGGGCCAAAACCCGAGTGCCACCGATTCAGAACTAAGGAACCATCCAAAACAGGCCACATATTTTCAAGAATTAGAGAAGCATCCGACTCTTCAATAAATACAAAAACCAACCATCTGTTAGCTAAGAGGATAATCGAGGGTACATAATGAATGAGAGGCTTCTAGTGGAAGGTTTCCCATTCGACCCAACCCTCCTTTGACAAAGAGCAGTACTCCAGTCTACCTATAAGAGCCCTACGGCACGGAGTTTTCACCTTCTCCATAAATGCATCATGCCCAAGAACAAAACAGGGCTTGAGTTCAAGGGCCTTTAGGGATTTTGCCTTTCGCCGAGAGGAGCCAAAGTGGCGCCCCTATCCAGGATGAGGAGTCCTACTAACATCAGTCGAGCACCCATGTCACGGGAAAGAGGAATCCAAAGGCCAAGCCCAATCCCCTGTGAATATCATGCAGTGGGATACTAACCCAGTCACACCGACAAGCAAACAAATAGACAGGGGAACCAAGCAGACCAACAAATCTACAGGACTAGCACCAAAAAGAGTCAAGGGTCCCAATCCTCACCCATGACCACACCAAAGGACCCACAGAAAGGTACCCACAAAAAACCACATCAATAGAGGAAGACAAACCCGTCAGTTAACCCCCAACACAGGCCACGGACCAAGTCAGGATACAAAGCTAAAACCCCGCGAAAATAAACAAGGCAGGTAGCAGAAACACTCTCGCCACCCGGAAGCTAAAATACCGCTACATCAAACAGGTCGACATCCAAACTGACAGGCATCCAGGAAGAGACAAGGGACCCAGCGCATAATAGAGACAACACCGAAATACCCGCAGACAGAAACCCTAACTACAATAGTAATTCCCACTTTTTACTGCATGGTTGGTACTAACCCTCGGACGAGGGTGGACTCCATGTGGGGTTAGCAGCCATCAACCCTGTAAACCCTAGGAAGGGTAAACAACTAAGACCCCGACCAGTAATATAAAAAAAACCAGAAAGGATCAGAGATTATACAGGAATACCTGGAGTCAGGTCAGACCTGACAACTGGAGCACAGACCAAAAATACAGTCACGAGGTTCAGCTTCTATTGCCTTATCTCCAGAAGTTCACAACAGTGGAACCACAAAGTTCTTTGAAACACGTGTTGTTTCCACAAAGCCCGGTCAAACCAAAATAGAGGCGACAGTTCCCGACATTTTCGGATGCACCGAAGGTTCCAAAGTAGTCGAGGGGTTCCAAAAGACCCGGTTCAACAAACCCATGTGGGATAATAGACCCAAAGGGTGAGTACATAATAATCCCCGACACGAACAACCAGTTCCCCAAACAACATCCAGAATAATCATATGTCGGTAAACACGGAGTCAGCCCGGAGAATATGACTCGCCATATCAGGTTACCACAGAGGAAAAACAAACAAACCACTGTGCATTGCAGCCTCCAAATGCGCTTCAAAAAACCCACCAATGCCTAACACTATAAGACCCGACATCTCAGGTTACCGCAAAGGTAAAACAATACAACACCCTACGCAATACAGCCAATCACCCGCGCTTCAAAAAACCCATCGATAAACCAAAGGCATGCCCAACACTGGTCCCGGAGCCATGGAGACCCAGAATCATGAAACCCTAGCCGCATCCAGCCTAGTCATTGCGAGATTTCGTTGTTTCAACATCGTCATTTCATAATGATTGTATACTTGCACTTGAATACACTTGTCTTAATGCAGGTTTCGTTATTTATTTTCTATTTAAACAGATTTGATGGCAAATAGCTCGAGAAAAATACACGTGCAAATGGCAATGATTATCTAGAGTTTGTACATTTTGACGTCAACCTTGTATGCAGAAGCCTTTCCCATCACCGTACTAAATAATTATACCTACCGTGTAAAACACATTAAGGTATCCTTTATGTGGTTCGTTGGCATAATCTTGTTTTATGTTTGAGGAATGTGAGTGAATAACTTTATTTTCTATACTAATTTACATGAAAAAAGTTGCTTTGTAATATTATTATATATTTAATTATTAATTACCTTAATTACTTTGTAATATTATTATATATTTAATTATTATTTATCTTAAATATAGATATAATTATATATCTCCATGCCTAATGCAATGCAATCCTATGTGAAGAAGAATGGTTTTTTTTAAGGTTTAAAAAGATGTAACATCACATGACGTGATATAATATTTATAAAAAAATTCGTTATTTTAGATTATGAAAATTGTTATCAAATTATGGGTTTTTTTATTTTTTTAAAGCAAATTTAAACTATCATATTATATATTTACACATACTACTTATTTTCTTTCTATATGGATAATAAATATAATCTTACACCATAATAATAAATAATTTTTAAAAAGTTTGTAACTAGTATGTCTAAATTTTACTAATACCTAGTAAACATTATAAATCTTAAATACATATTAATACTTTTAAAATGGACATGTTACATTTTGAAATTTGCTTGAACTCATTACAAAATTTCTTTATCCATAGTCATATCTACGAACAACCGAACTGATAGTTTTTTATGAGTAGCCAAAGATGCTCAACACTAATGAAACTCAAACCAATTGATAGAACATGTCATTTTTAACTTCTAGTTTTTTTAGTTGAATGCCTTGGTAGGTCAAATCTGTAATATTTATGCATACTTGATGTTTTGAGCTTCAATTTAGTTAGCAACTTTATTGTTCAACTAATATATGGCTACTTGATTATTAGGTAGGAGTCTCTATTTCCTCCTCAATGCATGTTGCATGTTCATTGACCCAAGTTTCTCATATTTTCTATTGTTTGAGGATTTAATTAAACACACGCAGGGAGAGCCATGATCATTTAAAGATGGATCACATATTTAGAAAAAGCTACCTAGGAACGTTGACACCACCACAACCAAGCACATTCTTAGATGAAAGTGTTTAAACAAAGACCTTGATTTCCCACCTATGTCTACATGGATCCTATTATACCATTTATTCATGAGCCTGCTCTACCATAATGCAAGTCGTTAATGTTGGTGGATGAGGTCTGTGGTGAGTAAATACATATCACATCGACATGAATAGTGTTACAACTTGTATTGGATTTAAACCTTCATAGCTTGACTAAGTTTTCCTCTTATTTATGACTTAGAACTAAATAATTATGGAATATGCAATAAAGAAGTAATCCCATCTTTTTCTCTTATTGTTATAACACTTAAAAGAGTAGCCTTGTTCACATGACAGTATTATATAAGGTCAAATCTCTTTGTTTCTCATTGATTTCTTGAATGATCTTGACAAGAAACCAATTAGTCTTTCTTTCCTCTATACCTCTACTTGGTTATTGGTGTCTTCTCCTAATCTCAAAGTGAAACTTGCTTCATAATTTCTCAAATACAATCCCCCACACCTTCCACTCAAAATATATATATATATTCAAATTTTTTAATAAATAATATTAATTTATAATAAAAACCTATTAGAATATAAAATTATACATATTAATAAATTTCAATAAATATTACTAATTACATCCATGTCATTAGTTAATGCACTCCATCAATCAGGGAAGACAGTGATAGAAAGATAAAAAAATACACAATATATATATTATTTTATGTTGACAAGTCCATATATTTTTATTTTAGCTTTCCCTAAACTAAACGGCAGAGAATAGCTACGAGGTAGCCCTTGTTAATATTGTTGTTAATAACTTGAGTTAATGTAAAGTCAAACCTCTATCGATTGCATTATAACCCTACTGTAGGTAGCCATAATAAGGATATATATGTAAGGAAATATATATACATAAAAAGAAATATATATATATATATATATAAAGGGAAGTTAACTAAACATAAGGGACACTACATGGTGCATGCCTGTGTGCACGTCAGCTTTCTTCATGTCATTGTTCTTCGCACCATCCAAAATGCCTCGATCGCATTTTAAGAAGCACACACTAGCGTCCAGGTTCCACTGATCTAATCTAGATCTTCCTATGTCACATCATCGTCTTATCAATCCATAGTTATCTATCCATATTCCAAATTCAATGGCAAACCAGCCTCCTTCTACTACTTCTACCTCCACTTCTTATCCCAATTTTGATGTGTTCATTAATCACAGGGGTCCTGATGTCAAGGACACATTCGCCGCCCATCTCTATCGGAGGCTTCTTGAGCATGGATTGCAAGTCTTTCTGGACAAGCCAGAATTGTGTCAAGGACACCAGATTACTTATCAAATAGAGGCGGATATTCAAGTTGCCTCGGTCCATGTCACCATTTTTTCTCCCACCTACGCAGACTCGAAATGGTGTCTTCATGAACTCATGCTAATGATGGAGTTGAGAGAGAGGTCGAATTTGTTAAGCAGGTCTTAGACACTGAGAGGGGGGGTGAATCAGTGTTTGTTAAAACTTTCTCGCCAAAACACAAATGACATTGAATGAGTCATAACATTTACTGATTATATATATATATATATGCGAAATAACAAACACATATGAATACGTCAAATGTATTTTTTATTAAATAAAATTTAACATTACATAGCATGAACTATCTAGACTCAGCTAGATTGACAGACCCAACTCTCTTACAAGACCCAGCTTGTAATGAGGAATCCAATCCTCATTCAAGCTCCAAGCTGATTACAGACACCAATCTATTTGAATGAACACAAGGTTCATATCAAAGGTAGTATATCCACCTAAATCTTTATATTTTATCCACCGAGATACACTTAGACACATGACACACTCTGAATTCAAATTTATATATGCTTCAATAGTCTTGGAACTTGAATCCTCATGACTCTTAAAATGATATGATATCCTTTTGAAAGGGGACATGTCCCTTCATTAATAATTTTAACTAATGTAATAATGTGATTCCTCCTTTGTTTTCCTTTTAAATAAAACATCATGTCTTTTTATAAGACATCATAACTTTTCACAATAGGTGCGTCTTTATGTTTTATAACATATCACTTAAGTTTTTATATTGTTATTCTTAACAACATGTCTTTATGTTTTATAACATATTATTTAAGTTATTATATTGTTATTCTTAACAACATGCAACTTAATAGAGTATTACTCATCATAAAACTTCTATTTGCACATATAATGAGCAAATACCATGGGCTTCTAAATACCATGAGAAAATACATCTTTAGCTTTTTCATCCATTTTTACGGATCTCCCTTTTTATTTCAACCTCACTTTAACGTAATTTTTCTTTTAATTTCTTAACCTTCCTTTTTAATTTTCTTTTAATATTCATTAACTTTCTCTTAGACTTTCTTTGTTTTTAATCTTCTTTTTATTTTTTTCTTTTCAAATAGGACTTCATTCTTTTCTTGTAATGCTTTGGAATTCTCAACATATGCAGAAATCCTTTTATAAATTTATGTTTATTAATTTCGTGTAGCTCGCTCTTTTATTTCACCAAGATTGTACATGCATACTTTTCTAACTTTTGGAAGACTTATATTTTTCACATCTTGACCATCATTTAAACAAACTGAGAGTATGACTAGGAACAAGACCATGTCACCTTAAAACCTTACTGACAAACACACAATCTCTAGCAGTCACTTTAAAATGGTTTTTCGAACTGCTCAATTCAACACTTAGTCAATTTTGTCAGACCCTAGTCATTACTGTGCCAAGAGGCATTTTGGCAGACTCATATCTTTGTCATCTAACCATCACTAAGTAAACTGAAGGTATGGTTGGACAGCCAGTCCACTAGGAAACAAGACCAGGTCATCCTAAGATGTTACTGAGGCCCCTAAGCTTTTGGAGAACATCTTAAAGTGGCTTTTCAACTCTTTTTCTAACATCAAAACCATCTTCTTCCCATTTTGGCAGACTTCTATTTCACACATGTGAACACTTAGAAGAAAACAAAAATCATGAGTGGATGCCCAGATAATCAAAGAATGGACCCATAATATCTGATGAATTTATCAGTTCAAGACCGACTCTAGCGTGCATTTCCAAGTGGGCTCTCAAACTCTTGTTTTCAACTCTTAGTCAATTTTCATACTTTTGAATATGCAAACTAATGTTTTTACCTCTTTTGGGAGGCTAATATTTTCCTCATGTAGTCACCATAAGAAATAATAAGAGCATGGCTAGATAGTCATTTCATCAAAGAACATTCTTATACCTTCTTATGAATTTATCATCACTCAGACAAGATTTGGCAGGCTTTTTCAAATGCCTCTTCAACCTAGTGATTTGACACTCATTCAATTTTAGGGCTTCCTCCAAAACTTATTCTGAAACCCCTTTTCGGAAAATCAATAACTTTTTCTCTAGACATGATTAAGGAGAACTAAGGCCATGGTTGGATATACAATCCAACATATTAAAAGACCCCCATGTTCTTCGGGCATTTACTCTAACCCATAATTTAGGGTGGGCATCTTTCTGAGGCAATTTAGTCTTTTTTGCTTGCTAAACCCTTGTTTTGGCAGGTCCACAACTTCTCCCTCGGGCACTTCCAGGACAAACTGAAGACATGGTCAGGTAGGAAAACCATTTATCTACAAGAACCCCATGGGATGAGGGAATTTATATTCTCCTATAAAGTATGGCGTGCATTTCCTGAAGGCAGTTTTTACTAATTTCCCTTTATTAAATCATTTTTCGTGTTTTCACCAAATTGCCATATTTTTCCAAAATGATGTTAGATTGCTATAATGTCTTCATGATATATCCATAACATCATCATCATCTATGTCATTCCATGTCATCATTTCCTCCACATCATATATTGACATCAATGCTAACAAATTCATCTGCCATATTGCCAACAAAATTATAAGGTTACCATTCTTCTGGTATTTTACAATGTGAAGCCTTCCGAGCTCAAATGGACATATAATGTATGTGGATCATACCCTAAAGCTCTGGGTGATCACCAACAAAACACAACACAAGACTCTCAAACCAGTGAAGTAAATCCACGCTACCACTTGAGCACTATTCAGAAATGGAGAAGCGCTCTTTCTTATGTCACCAATATAAGTGGTTTCGAGTTGGATGGGTGAGCATCTCCCACTTCATCTCCCTATTTCTTCTTAGTTTTAAATTTCTTTTTAGTTTTCAATTTCAAGGATTGATAGTTGTTACATGATCTTTACATAGGCACTTCACTATACTGCTTATTTATCTTATTCTTTGAACCAATGACGAGGAGGAGCTATTGAAAAAGGTCTTACAAACTGTATTGAAAAATGTTCCAAAACCAATTTTGGATGTTGCTAAATATCCTAGTGGAGTAGAGGACAAATTACAAGATTTTGAAATGCAGTGTTGCAGTAGTGGCACGAACAACAGGTGAAAGCCAAGTTTGTAGAGATAGTGGGTATCGGCGGGGTTGGAAAAACTACACTGGCCAAAGCATTTTTCAATAGTAAGAGATCCGATTACTATGAATCCTCTTATTTATTTAATGTTAGAGAAACGTCAACTAGAAAATCATTAAGCTATTTGCAAAGGAAGCTCATAGAGGACTTGAAACATACAAATAATATCAAAATTGAGAGTCTTGACCAAGGCATAGGAATACTTAAACCACATCTGTCACATTGTCACACTCTTATAATTATGGACGATGTAGATCATGTAGATCATGCCGATAATGACAATGTAGATTATGGATGATGTAGATCATGTAGATCATGCCGATCAGCTGGATGGGCTCTTATATTCTTCACTTAGAAAACTTGACTTTGATAACAACTTGTGACAAACATGTCTTCAAAGACTCAAGAGTGTCATCAATTTGTAATCTGATGGGGCTAAATCGGTCGTACTCCAGAGAGCTCTTCTGCTCCTATGCTTTCTTTCAACCACTTGCCCCACCAGAATTTGTAGAGCTCATAGACCAGTTTGTTACAGTGTGTGATGGATTGCCATTGTCACTTAAAGTGATCGGGGCCCTCCTTTGTGGAGAAAGTGAAATTTACTGGGAAGAGCAATTCGATCTACTTCACCAATCACTACCTAAAGAGATACAGAAAATACATAGAATCAATTACAACTGATTAATCGGAAGGGATCAGAAAGTATTGTTAGATATTGCTTGTTTTTTCCTCGGAGAAGACAGAGATAGAGCTGTAAGAATATGGGGTCCGATGGGGATTCAAAATCTAGAGAACAAATGCCTCTTGGAGGTGGACAGTAAAAATAAAATTAGAATGCATGATCACATTAGATATTATGCAAAGAATATTTCAGAGGAAGCATCCATGCCCCCTAGTATTTGGCATTGGACAACGAAAATAATTGATGCTTTTTTAGAGTTATCAACATCTGTAAGTTTTCCAATTATTATTCAAACCATTGTGTTTTTTTTAACTAAACTTCCTTTGAAGATAGATCAGTTTACTCAAATTCTCATCGATGAACAGGATGTAATAACCGGAGTTCGCAGAGTTATCTCTATCAGTTTCTTCTTAGGGGACATATCAGAAATTACAACATTCAATATGGTATGAGAAATTTATAATTTGTTGCAACTCAAGGTAGACTTTTAGATTGCATATTGAATAGGGTGCGGTCCCCACATGTCAGATGGCTCCATTGGACTGAATGTACCGATTCTTCCCTGCCTGACTGGATTTCGATGGAGAATTTAAAAGTTCTGGAAGTGCAGGGGTACATGTTGAACTCTCTGTGGCCATATCAATGATTCAATCTCAAGTAGTTAAATATGACTGCCTTTATTTATTTTTTATTTAATTCCATTTTGTAGACTACAATCATTCTTAATGTTGAAACATCAACATTTCAGGGGCCTCTCCAGTTACAAGAGTTAAGTATGGTGGCTACCCTGAGAGAGTTTCCAAGGTGTATAGGGCAGTTGAAGCACCTGGAATGGATTTCGGTAAATGATGTAGATGTCGTGATAGCTAACCCGTTATCCCCGCTCAAAACTTTGCCTCACGAATTTTGTAATTTGTGCTCCTTGAAACACTTAGTGTTAAAACTTAAAAGGGCTCCTTGAATTGTGATCGCTCCCTGAGTTGTTTGGAAAGCTAACAAACCTGTAGTACCTCGATTTGGGAGGTGCTTCCAGGTTGCAGACGCTTCCAAACTCTTCTGGGGATTTAATTGGACTCAAACATCTATCTTTGGGAGAGTGCTCCAGTTTGACCATCTCCAACATAACACTTGAAAATATTACAACACTGGAATATTTAAATCTACAAGGCTATCGTAATGTGAAAGAATTACCTCCTCAAGTCGCACATCAACGATCCTTGGAAAATTTATATTTGCAATATACAAACTTGAAACAATTGCCCACCTGTATTGGAGCCCTCTCTAGTTTGGAAGTTCTGAAAATAGGTCACCACTCGTTAGAAGTGTTGCCCCCCTCGGTCGGTTGCCTCCACAGTTTGAAGTATTTCTCAGTTTATGATTCGGCGAAACTGAAACGCATTCCTGAATTCTTTGGACTATTGACTCAATTGACATAGTTGAAGACTGAAGTTAGTGCGATGTGGGATAGAGTACATACCAAAAGGCCTTCTAAAGTTGAACAATCTAGATGGTTTAGAAGTAATCGATTGTCCTTTGTGGGAACTTCCTTTTAAAGCGGTTGACGGAGAAGCAGACACATCATTATTTAAACGCAGAAAAGCGTGGAATAAATTGGAAAATGCCAATGACAAATGCATGTTTGGGATCACGAGCTTATGGCTTCTCGGAAGGCCTTTCTGGAAACCTTAATGAGATCGGCATCATTTCCTGTGTAAATGTAGAGCTAGAAAATTTTGAAACTTTGAGATCTTTGAGGAAGGTCAGCATTATAGAATGTTGCAATCTGAAGAGTATACAAGGATTGGCGCAGCTCACAAATCTTGATAACCTAAAAGTTGTAGGATCCCATGAGATAGAAAGTATAGAAGGTGTGGAACATTGAATATTGTTGGGCAGCCTCGATGTCTTTCTCTGTCCCAAGCTCCATAGGATACCTTGGGAAAGATCACAAAGCTTCGGTCACTAAAGGTTGTTGGATGCTATGAGATAGTAAGGTCAGAAGGTGTGGAACATTGTATGTCACTGGGAAGCCTCGATGTCAGTGGCTGTCCCAAGCTGAAAAACATACCATGGTTGGAGCAGCTCACAAATATTCGGTCGCTAAACATTGGTGGGTGCAATGAGATAGTAGGATTTCTAGGTATGGAACATTGCTTGAAGGTGGAGGACCTCATTGTCGAGGACTATCCCAAGCTTAATAGCATACCAGGGTTGGGGCAGCTCATATAAGCGCTTCAACATGTAGAGATTAGTGGATTCCATGAGATAGTAGGGTTTCCAGATGTGGAACATTGCATGTCATTGCAAGGCCTGAATTCCTGTGAGTGTCCCAAAATGCAGTGGGGTGGAGGAGTACTTTAGAAGATGCACAGGCAATTAGGGGAAAACCTCAAAATTGATGTAAAAAAATACAAAAGACATAAAATGTGAAAGCAATTATGTAATGCAATGAAATGAAAAATGGTTAACGTTGGTGACTCAGGTATCAATTGAAGATGGGTAATGTATTAGAGAAAGAATCACACTTGTTTATAATGGCAAATAATTTTTAAAAATGCCAAGGAAATGGATAGTAACAATTCACATTTATTTAATATAAATATAGAAATTATTAAACAATTTAAATTTAATGAATTAATATAATCACACTGAAATGATAGGTAACCCATCCACATTAGAAAATTTGGTGTCATTTTTCAAGAGTGCTTCATTGCTTCTAAGACAATTTTTTGTAGAATAATCAATGAACCTCAAGCACAAAAACCATTCGTAGTCCGATGCCTTTCATTTTCATTTAAAGACTGACTCTTAGCATGACAAGTGTCAACTAAAAGGTCTCAATCAAAAACATGCTAACTCATTGGACTTTTGACATATGTCTGTCTCTATACCGACAAACTATTGTTGGTAGACCGAGGCCAATTTATTGGTAGACAAAGCCCCATTCGTTGGTACATCGACAATATATTTCTGATATACCATTGATATACCGAGGCTAAAGTGTTAGTAGATCAATGCCCGGCCATTTGTAGACCAACGATATGTTGTGTAACTGTAGCATGATTAATAAATATATCATCAGTAGACCAAGGCCCAACCATCAGTAGAATTTAATAGTATGTTGTATAACTATAGTGTGATTGGTAGATGTACTATTAATAGGCCAAGGCCCAATCATCGATATGATGATTCCCAGTCGCCGATAGTGTGATAGAAGCTCATCGTAGATCGACAATATGTTGTCTAAATAGTAAGGAGCTTAGCACATGTAAAAATTATAGATCAAGGGAAATTTGTCGATCGCTCGGTGGAAAGTCATCGATAGTTCAACAATTCTTGGTAGATGTATTGTTGGCGTTTTCGACGTTTTTAGTATATGTTCGATGGATTTTCCATCCTTATGATGGTTTTTTGTCACAAGGACGTGTTAGTCAACTGAAAAATATCAATCTATATTTCGACATTAATCCGTCATCCGACCAACAATATGCGTGTATTTTTAACAAAAAAAATATAAAATCCACCCTTATTAAGATCATGACTACTAAGTATGTTGCCACTGTGAATCCTAATTGAATATCTGGAAGGTTGGCACTGACTATTACAAGTTAAGTGGTTGACAAGGAGTCTTATGCACGTGTATTTTTGATATCATGCAAGTCTTATCAAATAAATTACAAAATACAAACATATTAAATATTTACAAATATACACAATTATATACATAAATTGTTATTTTCCTAATTCAAATTCATGAGGCCAAGGAGGAAACTTGGCACATGTGGGCCTCAACCAAATCACTAAGGAGCCTTCCTTATATGGAAACATGATTTTTACCTTTAGATACTTGTTGTCTTGTTGTTTCTATTCTTTATTTGTGCTTTCCTACTTTTCCTGTTGTTTCCTGCTTTTTGTGTCTTTTTTTGCTTTTGGCTACTTTTGCTTGTCTTTCTTCTTTTGCATGCTTTCTTTTTTTTTTCTTTTGGCCACCTTCCTTAAATTCATTCATGGAAACTTCTCAAGAAGCCTCATTTTTCCTTATGCACCACCCTAGGTCACCTAGAAAATTTCCAACTCATTAAAAATATTAGAAATATTAAATATCTTGAAATTATAGTCCTTCCTAATTTATTTAATTAATGACCATAGTCAAAATTATTCTCTCATTAACTAATTAATGAATATTTTCTCTAGGACCAATGGGGACTAGACGGTCTAGTGCTTTTACCATGGTGCTAACAAAAATAAATGAGGCATTACACAAACCCCTAACATCCTCTCTCTCTCTCTCTCACACACACACACACACACACACACACACACACGTCCATTTGTCTCCCTCTACCACTA